>JAODAL010058307.1:0-22163 GCA_025379985.1 Phyllomedusa bahiana
TAATTCCTTTAAAACAGGCCTTTTTTCCTTATTATCTGAATTGCTTTCCCTTTTTATTAGATCACATTCTACATTTTATCCTTTTGTTTACAGAGCATTTTTTTTGGATACTTTTTTTGTTGATTTTTTTGGGAAGGGATATTTTTCCTAAGAAATTTTTAAAAGAAATTTTTTTTTTTTCTGATTTCCCCTGCCCCACCTTACTAAATGATGTTAGAAAGTTGGGGTTTTTGGGTTTTAATTTTTTCAAGTTTGAATGCACAATTTCAAATTTAAAAATGCAAAAATTTGGGGTTGCCACATTGATTAAGTGCAGCATTTATAAAGAAAGTGTGAACTAAAATGAAATCAGAAACCCATCTGCAATTTTCTGTATGTTTTATATTGTATATTAATAGTCGTTTTGAACTACATCTCAGCCCCCCTCTGAAAATATCTTGCTAAATTAATATTGTATTTTTGTTTGGTAGGGTGTGAACTACATGCTTAAAGCCCCCCTCTGCAATTTCGGTGGATTATATTGATATTTAAATTTGGTACGTGGGGGGAACTCATGATCAGAAACCCCCTTGCAATATCGGGTGTGATTATATTGTGTGTTTCTTTTGCCTTAAAGGGTAAAAGCTTCCCTTCAAATATTTGGGATGTGTTTCTTGTTTAATTTTGGGCCTTCCCCAAATTTACCCTTTGAAGAATTTCCCTTGGCTGCTTTTCCTTTTTTCCCCCAACCCGTTTCTGTCACCTAAAAAGTGGGTGATCAAAATAAATAACATTTATTTTTGGTCTTTTGGGGGTTGAAACCCTTTTTGGGTCTCCCTTTATTGAAAAATGACAGAATTTTTAAAGTGACTTTTATGAATTTTAAACCGAATTATGGCCGAAGGGGGCAAAGGGGGCAAAAACTATCTTTGTAAGTAGCTTTCTTTTCTTCCTACATTTTGGGAGACCATGCTTCTTTCCCAAATCTATTTTGCGGGCCCTCCCCCCCCCCCCCCTTTTCCCCCCCCCAGTCTCCCCCAAAAAACAACCCATCCACATTAGCTCCTCTCCCCCTTTTCCCTCTCCATGCACGCACCCCCATGCATTACTTTTTTTATTTTAACTACCCCAAAAACCATCCTCTTTCGGGGTGCGCACAAACATCTTTCATATTGCCCGTGAACCTCTGCAATCATTTTTAATTCCCTGTTTCTTCGGCAGGAGACAGCTCCCCAAAACCCCGGGTTTCCACCTTCCTTTACTGTCATCCCCCTTTTCCCCCAAAAAAAACCCCCCAAACCTGCGTAATATTTTTTTGTACGTCTTTTCCTCTCCATTTAAATGTGTTTGGGAACCCCGATCCGTCGGGAAATTTAAACTCACTGCTGCCATGACCTTTTTCCTTTCTAACTTTTCAATCTGCCTAGCTCTCACAAAATTGGCTCCAGCAATCAACCCCGCACCCCCTTCTGCCCTCACCTACGGGGGCCTACACTTACCCAAAACCCCAGCCCTTTTGACAGCGGGGTGGAGGGTTGGCATACTTCTCCGCCCCCACTTTGAAAACCAGGTCATTCCCCCGTACCCTCCCCTTCACGTTCCCCTCCTTTTGAGGCCCAAAACCCTCGGGATCTTTCGGGTTTTTCAAAAGGCCCGGAAATTATCTAAGGGAAACCCTCGCGCCCCCGGGCCAAGTTTTTGGACCCTTTTTTTGCGGCCGGGGTTTTCCTCTTTTCCTCTAAAAGGAAATACCCACACTCATCAGGGCAAATTTCAACCCCCCCAAATTTGATACCCTGGTCCCCCCCCCCCCGCCCCCCCCCCCTCTCTTTTTCTTTCACAAACCTCTTCTCTTTCCCTCTCGCAGTTTCCTGACTCCCCAAAACTCAAAAGGGATGGGCAACTCTTTGTTTGGTTTCTGTGCCTCTGCTCAATTTCTAATCTTCCCAACTTCATAAAATTCTATCAAAAACCCTTTATCTCTTTTAAAAATATCAACAATTTTCACCCTTTTCTCGGGAAACACACCTCCCCCTCGCCCTTTTCCAAAAATTTCCGCTCTATAAACACTAAAGGACCCTCTCAGACACCATACAGCCCCTCATCCCCCCAATCCCCTCTCTCCCCCTGCCCTTTGACCCCTGGCTTTTAAAAACCTTAAATGAATCCCCACTCCCCCCCTTACTTATTGGCCCCACTCACACCCGTACCCAAAAACCAAGTCAGACCCCCGCATTTTTTGGCAACCCCAGACTCGCAAATCTGCAGCGCTTTTCCCGGGGTGTGTTTGGCGGCGCTTTTGGAGAAAGTCAAAGCTACCTGCAGACTTTCCCCCACTAAAAAACCCAGGGCTCAGAACCTACCACATTTCCCTTCACTGCGCCAAAAAAAAAATAAATATTTCACCCCCCCCATCTAAACACTACACAACAACCCAAAACCGTCGGGTTTATACCTTCCACCCCCTCCTCAGGCCCAAAGCTCGGGCCCCCCGGTCACTTGACCTCTGGTAAAGACCGGGGCCACTCACTTAAAAGGGAAAAAATTTTGCAGCACCCGGCAAAACATACATAAAACCCCCCCCAAATTAACACCCATCCGCCCCCTCCCCACGTCCTTTTAATCTGCCCCCTGGGGGGGGCCCTTGCCCCGGGCTTCAGAAAGAAGAATTTGGCCCCGGGCTTCTCCGGTCTGCTCCCCCCCACCACGGTGCTTTTAGGGGGCCCCCCATTCCCCCCCACCTTTCCACCCAATTTTTTCCAGCTGTCCTCCCCCACCCCCAAACCCCAATCGGGTAAACCTCCCCTCTCCTATGGGATTTTTCCCTCCTCCTTAAAAACCGGCTGTTATAACCCTTACTTAAAAACCCCTCTCTGGACCCCTCCTGCGCCGCCAACTACCGACCAGTCTTTTAACCCTTTCCCCCTTCATCCCCAATACCAGGGAAACATTTGGTCTACTCTCGCCTGATCCGCTATCCCCCTTTTTGATAACTCTTTCTAGACCCTCTGCACCCGGTTTCCGACCCTACACCCCACAAAAACCTGCTCTTTCTAAATTTTTAAAAAGACCCCTGACAGCAAAATCCGGGTAACTACTAAATTTCTGCTTTCTTCGGGATCTCTCTGCAGCTTTTGCACTTGTTGTTTCACCCCCCTCCCCCCTAACATGCTCCGCCGCATGGGTACCCCGGACACCGCTCTCTCTTTTTTTTCTCTTCGACCTCTCTAAACCCGGCCCCTTTCTTTTTCCGGTTCTACCTCCTCCCCCCTTTTCCCTTTTTCGGTCGGGGTTCCCAGGGATCCGTTTTGGTCCTCTCCCTTTTCACTCAAACACACCCCCCATTGGAAAAACCATCGTAGTTTTGGGTTTCCGGGAACCATCTCTATGCGGTGACACCAAATTTATACATTTCCCCTCCCGAGACATCACTCCTGCCCTCTACAGAACCCATTTTGATTTGTCGGTCCGCTGCCCTTTTGAAAATCTCGTCTCTCTTATCCCAAACCTAAACCTCACTAAAACTGAAACTTCAGTCATCCCACCATCTACTAAAAACCTCCCCCTTTCAAATTTCTCTTCTGTGGTGGACCACCATAACCCTGGGCAGCGGGGCCCGCTGTTTTGGGGTTATACTAGACCTGATCTGTCCTTCACCCCATATATAAAAAATCCCTTGCCCGCTCTTGCCCCCTGCACCTCAAGAACATCTCCAGAATCGTCCATTTCTACTGTGGAAACAACTCAAACTCCCCATTGTTGCTCTTATTTTTCTCGTCTTAAAAACCGTAACCCCTACTTGGGTTTGGGCTTTCCCCTTTGAAACTCTCCCCTCGCAATCTGTTTTCCCGAAAGCCAGCCAGGGGTTGTCTTTCTTTCCAGCCGCTTATGATGCCTCTACCCTTTTGTCCCCCCGTTTCCCCCCCTTTTGGGACTGGCTGCCTATTCGTACGAATAAATAAACTTTCATCACTTCACACATAAAGGGTCTCCACAGTGCGGGCCCCCCCCTAATCCCTCCTTATCTTTTGTCTCCCCCCCTACCCGTTCTCTCCGCTCCGCTACTGATATAAATACACACCCCACCATTCCCCCAAACCCTCCATGCCCTCTCCCAAGGAATTTTTTTTTTACGTATTGCACCCGTTCTCTGGAACATGTTCCCCATGTAAAAGGCACATCACAACCCTTCACAAATTTTAAATGCGCTCTGAAAACCCCTTTTTCTTAGACAGGGCCCTTTTAAAATTTTCCCCAAATTTTCAACCCCCAAATTTTTGTCACAGATTCGTCACTTCCTGCACTTTGGCCCCACAAGGGACTTTTTCTGTATATAGATGTATAGTTTGGGGTGGGAAGGGTTTAAACCCACTTTTTGTATACTACCCCATCTTTTTGTAACTTGGCTTGGGGCCATTGTAAAAACCCAAACACTTGTCACCTTTTGTTTTTCACCATACACCATTAATAAAATTGTAAACTCTTGCGAGCCCGGGCCCTCACACCCCCCCCGGTTTTCTCATTTTTCAGTAAGCTTTTTTAAATGTAATGGGCTGGTTTGGGCTGTGCTTATTCCCCCTATATTGTAAAAATTTCGCGGGAAAATTTTGGCGCTATTTTAAATAAAGATTATTATTATTTTAATTTTTTTTAAAGTTTCAACGGAAGTCTGTTTTGCAAATGTCATTATTCAAAAAATGAAAATATTTCTGCATCATTAGGCAGAAAAAAAGTAAGGAAAACACAGAGATACAGCACTAATAAATTTAAAATGAAGCTATTTTAAAGGAAAATTCCAGTCTTTTCCCTTTTTTGTATTTTCTTTTAAAATTTTAAAGTAATCATTAGCAAAATCTAGACCCATGTGAAATAATTCAGGCTGTAAATAAAAGTAGTGCTTCAAGTTTTAAACCCGGTTCATGGGGTGGGGCCAATTTTTCCCCCTCTCTAAAGTGAAAATTTTCCTTTTTCCCCATTTCATGGGGGTTTTAAAAACGTAAAAGCCCTTCTCGGGGACACCCGTCAAATTGGGGGATTTTTTTTTACCTTTTTTTCTGTGATACTTTAGGCTTTATTTTTACATAATTTTACTTTTGTTTATATAATATGACAAAAAAATAGAAAAAAGTGTTTTTAAAATTTATTTATTTTTTAACTGCAAAAGTTTTAAAATTGTATTGTTTTTCTATTCTGGATGTTTATAAATAGGTGATACAAAGTTTTAGGGGGCTTCCCGGGGAGTTTGGACTGGGTTAAATTTTTTTTTTTTTTTAAAATTTGTGTGGGTTTTTTTACTAAACTTTTTTTTTATTTACAGCAATCAGGAAGGCATTGACAGTAACAATCTGCTCCTGCCTATTTGGGTATTTTCTTATGTGCCCAAATTTTCTGTACACAAAATGAAAATGTTAAATTGGGTTCTATTTTTGGGGTGCAAAATTTTGTGCTTTTTTTCAGGGGTATTTTTACTTAATTTCGCGGTGAGTTTCACGCTGCAATTACGGTTTTCCTTAGCTCCCCAAGAGGGAAATTTTGGATTTTTCCCTCGTCCCCTCCAAAGCATACAATACGATCATATTTTACCCCGGCAGGGGGATAATTTTACGTTAAATTTTTTTGCGGCGAATTTCACGCCGTAAATTTAAAGCTGTCAATTTGGGGGGGGGGGGGCCAAACCCCCGCCCCCTCCACCCCGTGCTTTGGGAATACGTGCTGATCAGCGCGACTCCCAAAACACCCGGCGTATTGCGGCACCTATTGTACGCGCTGCAATTACGTCGTGTGAACATACCCTTAGTGTACAGCTTCAATCTCTACACGGATTTTCCAGAACATTCATGGGATAAACTGTCATTGCCTGTATGTTTAAAATCAACAGGCAGTCTCGTAAAACATATTTGTCTCTAGCAATGCACAGAATTGTTCAAGCTTTTAATGTCCTTAGGCGGGTACAGGTTTCTGCCACTGTGTGGAGTACTGCAGGATACTTGCTGCAGAAGTGCCCCTGAAACCTGGTTTCGGTGGGAAAAGGCGACTGTTTTGTGTCAGTAGTCATAGGTTGCTGACACACATAGCTAGCATGGTTGCTGTGTGGCCAAGTATGGGTTTGAGTCCCAGAACGGTCATAGTGTTGGGTGGGAGGCCGTTCCCACATTCCAGGCCAGGCTTTTGGCAAGTCCCTGGAGGCCTATAAAAAGCCTGGTACTGCAGGTGATCAGGGGGCATGACATGTGTTGTGGGTCTGGATGATAGACAGGGTCTTCTGAAGTGTAGTTAGCGGCCAGACGGCCGAGGTTTTGTTTTGTGTTTCTGCTGAACTATAAACCTGTGCTTGAGAATAAAGCTGGCTGAGGCCAATGTTAAACAACAGTCCTTTGTCAGAGTGCCATCTCTGTTTTCCCAAAAATATCAAGCCGTTAACAGAAAAATACCAAAGACATTCCAAGATTGCAACTGGACCGAAATGAGTTTCACAATGTCCTTTGGCTACGTCACACACCGATGACTGCTTCATTGCAAAAAAAGGCCTGAGGAGCCCAATGATGAATGCTACACAACTGCAGGCACATTTAAGGGAGGTGAGAGGCAAGCAAATGTCACGTCAGACCATTCATAACCATTTAAATCAGTGTGTTCTGCGTTCTAGATGACTGGAAAGGATACCTGACTGATTCATCATCTTTTCTCTATATACAATGATCGCCAAACCACTCTTTTGTGATATTTAGAAAAAAAATTTCACACTTTAATTGCTCTTAGTACGTCTACAAACTGTACAGCAAGCAACGTTTTCAGGCAATATGAACATTAACCTTTTGTGGTGAAATTTAAAAAAGTCCAACCTTGCGTCTTGAGTGCTGATCCGGGCTCAAAGTACACTATGACTCCTGGCGTGTATCCGCCATAGCTCTCCTGCTCGATAGCACAGCTGCTACGTTTCGTGGGTCCGCCCCCTTTGTCAAGCATGCCGGGACTACTGTGTGACTCTATTTATACAGATCCACATTATAATTAAAAACAGATTAAAAACAATGTTGCAATGATAGGATGAGTTTATCTGTCTATATGTATCATTTTAATTACTTTTATTTATCTTAATACGACAACTATCTATCCTATAATCCTCATCTGGCTGATTCATAGTGCTCTCTTTAATGTCTGCAGCATCATTAATGACCATCATTTCTGCTCAGAAAGAATCGATTTTCAGCACTGAGGACCACTGGTCACTCGACTAGTGTAGACTCTCCCCAACAAATGCAATGGTTACGAATGGTCTGGCATAGCACTTGGTTACCTCTCACCTCCCTTAAATGTGCCTGGGTTTGTGTGACATTCATCATTCGGTTTCGCAGGGCATTGTTAACAAAGAAGCCGTCATCAGTGTGTGACGTAGTTAAAGGATGTCTGCTTCTTTGCCTTTCTGTGACTCATCCAGTCTCTGTACCTCGGTTGCAACCTGCTGATGACACTCTGTGACTCTCTAAGCTCAGTGGCCACTTCCATCTGAGAACATTCTGCTTGATGCCTCACAATGGTGAGGTACTGTTGATCAATTGTAAGGTGTTGTCTTGATCTCATGAGGTCAAAATGTGAGCGGCATGATGAGGAGGACTGTTTAAATCCCAATTCCTATTGATTCTCTAAATGTATTGGGTGATTCAGGGATCAAACACCTGTTGTGAATTATTTTGCCATTAAGCTCCTTCTTAGAGACCAGCAAGTTGTGCGAAAAGTACTGAAACATTGAACAGTTAGACATGTGCTTTTTAACATTAGGAAATGGTCTCATTTACTTCATTTAAAAAATGGTCAAGTTATTTTATGTTCATCCTGAAATTTCAACCAAAAGCCAAATATCCCTAACTTTTTGTGTATAGTGTATCTATAGTGTAACTATAAAACTTTATTGTCAGTCTGAACTTACAGTATATACTATTGTGCACATTATCTCTGCTGCATATTTACTGAACTATTAATTGGTATTAACTAGCCAAAATATTTTTTTTTCATATGTTGCTATATTCATCCTAATATTCCTAATTTATGTCACTGCTTGTTTTCTGCTGATCTCCTCCTCTTTTTTTCAACATAATTTAAGGTTTTTTTGCTTGTGTATTTTATTATTACTTCATGAGATATTGCTCTAAGCTTTTTTGTATACATCATATAAACAATATGTACTGACCGCTATCTGTAACTGCAGGACCAATAGGAGAATAAGTTATTTCAGATAACTAATCAATTCAGATAAGTAATGAATTTCTCTGATGTCTGTTTGGAAATTACAAACAATTTATTTTACGACTAAAGAACTAATTAACTTGTTTAACCATTTCTCATCAATGGTACGTCCTTTTGTCGGTAAAAACCTATGTAGTTCGCTTACACAGTAAGTCTGCTACATAAGAAGCAGGTGGCAGCTGCTAGGTGCAGCTGATACCCAATGCTAACAGCAAGGAATGGAGCTGGCTCTGATCCTTGTTGTTTAACATTTTATATGTCACTGTCATCATGGCTGCGGCAACTAAATGAATGTGAAACTCTGTTCTGCGGCATTCCTCCCTCTAATCGGCGCCCCCGTAGTGAGTTTGCGCGGTGTCGATATATTACTATGGCAGCTAGAACCTATGGGGGCTCCATCTTGGTACACTTCTGCATTATTTATAAGATGCAGAAGAGTGTACAAGCATCACGGGCCCTAGGGTTCAAGTATTAGGTTTATAGTAATCATATTCCACAATATTTCTTCAAGATCATAAACACATTGGAGTTAACTTCTGATATTCCAATGTTTGCCACCAGTTTAAGGGTACATCTTATTGTTATCTGGGCTCTCTATGATTTAAAAGCATATTTCATATTTTAGAATATAATTGAATTTATCCCATATTATTTTCTGTAGTATTTCAGTGGTTTAGAACTGTTTCTACTTATCTGAAGTGTTCTCAAATAAAAGCAATATTGCTCTATGAACACTCTGTAAAGGCTCTTATTCATCCTAAAGTTTATGTCTGCAAAATGTAAAGTGCTATTGTAAGCAGTAAAAACATCACCACAATATCTTGGCATTGAAGAAATGACAGCAAAAGTGAACAAATGGCAGCTTTATGGTCATCAGAGTCTTGTGCTATTAAATGTTGTACTATACCTGTCATTTTTGCAGCTACATCAATAAACTGCCAGTTGTTTTAGCAGTCAAATGATAAGATAAAGTTACTGAGTTAAATTACCTATCAAAATCAAAGACATGGAATTGTTTGCAAGTAGTTTTGGCTTCCTGCACTATAAAAATGTGATATTCTTGCTTTCACTGGCATTTAAGGGTTATATTAGCATTTTTATAAAAAACATATCTGTCAGTGAAAATAATCTAACAGCTTCTGAAATAAAAGAGCTTTTGCCACTTTTCACTACTACTGAGTATACGAGTATCCATTCAAGCTTTAGGAAAGTGTCACGGCACATGGTCAGAGGTGGCTCCTTTGTCAATTAGAGCACTCCTTAAAGGTAGAATCCAATAATAGATTTTTATGGTATATTTTAGTATATACCCAAAATGTCTAAGAGGTTGGAGTCATAATTCTGAGATCAACAACAAGCAGATAATGGGGTTCCATATCCCTATTTTGCTTTTGAGCCTGTAAGACGGAAAACAGGAGAAGAGGTCTTGGTGAATCGGTCACTCTTGTGTCTGACGCTCTTGATTATCTGTTGATGACTTAACTATTAAAATCCAATTTGTAACCAAGCACAGTGCACCACGGGTCTACTGGTTAGTTATGGGTCTATTGTAACTCTCAATTAGCCCCTGATTTTAATTAATTAATATTTAGATTTTTACTCTTTTAAACATTTTTTTTCTTTATTTGAATCCTATTTATTAATGTGTAGAGATTTTAAATATTGGGTAGCACTGTGTCTTTATCAGGGTCTTGAACTTGAATCCAATCAAGGGCAACATTTCCCTCTTGTTTGTGTAAATTCATCCAGGACTCTAAAAACATGTTAATAGGTAAATTGTCTTTTTATAAATATTTAATATTATGATTTTGAATTCAATGAGGACAGGGACAGATTTGTGTGATGAAAATGTATCTTCAATCTGCTGATCGTACACTTTCTACAGTTGGAACCAGAAGTTTACATACACTATATAAAAAGACACATATGCATGTTTTTCTCACTACCTGACATGAAATCAGAATAAACCCTACACTTTTTAGGTCAATTAGGATAACCAAAATTATTTATATTTGCCAAATGCCAGAAAAATTAGAGAAACATTTTTTAAGACATTTTTATTGCTTAATGGAAAAAAATTACTTTTTGCTTTCTGCAAAAGTTTACATACATTTCATTAGTATTTGGTAGCATTGCCCTTAAAGTCTATGACTCATGTCAAATGTTTTGGATATCCTTCCACAAGCTTCTCACAATAGTTGGTAGGAATTTTGTCCCATTCCTACTGATAGAACTTGTGTAACTGAGCTATGTTTGTAGGTTGCCTTGCTCACACCTGCCTTTTCAGCTTTGCCAGTAAATTTTAAATAGGATTGAGATCAGGGCTTTGTGATGGCCACTCAAGAAACAGTTTGGCAGGATGCTGCAGGTCATTTTCCATTTGGACAACCTATTTCCGACCAAATTTTAACTTTCTGGCTGATGTCTTGAGATGTTGCTTCTTGTATTACCACATAATCTTCTTTCCTCATGATGCCATCTATTTTGTGGAGTACACCAGACCCTTCTGTAGCAAAATAACCCCACAACATGATACTTCCACCCCTTTGTTTCACAGTTGGGACGGTGTTCTTAGGCTTCCAAGCTACTCCCTTTTTCCTCCAAACACAACAATGGTCATTATGGCCAAACAGTTCAATTTTAGTTTCGTCAGACCACAGGACATGTCTCCAAAAATCTAGGTCTTTGTTCCTATGTGCATTTGCAAACATGAATCTGGCTTTTATATGTGTCTTTTGGATTAATGACTTCTTTCCGGCAGAGTAGCCTTTCAGCGCATGTTGATACATTACTCGTTTCACTGTGGATAATGACACAATATTACTAGCTTCCACCAGCATCTTCACAAGGTCTTTTGCTTTTGTTCTTGGGTTGACATGCACATGTCAGACCAAAGCATGTTAATCTCTGAGACACAGAACCCTTCTCCTTCCCGAGCGGTATGATGGCTGGACATTCCCATCTTGTTTGTACTTGCGTATAATTGTTTGTGCAGATGAACAATGCACCTCAGGCATCTGGAAATTGCACCAGGAAGAATGAACCAGACTTGTGCAAGTCCACAATTCTCTTCCTGAAATCATGGCTGATTTCTTCAGACTATCCCATGATGTTACAAACACAAGCAATGTGTTTCTGGTGTGCATTTAAATGCAACCACAGATGTGTCTCTAATTAACTCATCTGTTGCCAATAAACCTATACGAAGCTTCAAAAAACATGACATCAATATATGGGCTGTTCCAAATTGTTTAAGGCATAGTAATCCTAGTGTTTGTAAACTTTTGACTTTGCAGAAAGTAATAAAAATGCCTTAAAAATTCTCTCTCTCATTATTCTGGCATTTGACAAATATAAATAATTTTGGTAATCCTAATTGACGTAAAACAGGTAAGGTTTATTCTTATTTCATGTCAGATGGCGAGAAAAACATGAATATGTGTCTTTTTATATAGTGTATGTAAACTTCTGGTTTCAACTGTATTCAATCTGAATTCTATGGTTTAATATATCAGGATATAAAAAAAAAAAAAACATTAGTTATTAGAAGTTCTTAAAATTCAGTAAATTCAGTAAACACAACCTCAGAAGAACAGCAATACATAACAGATTCCTCTGTCATTATTTATTTAACAAACATGAACCCACAATGGAAAAGCTATGTGTGAAAAACTAAGTATAGCCCATGAATCATTATCTCATGGAATCACCTTTAGCAGCAATAACTTGAAGTTATAGTTTTACTTATGGATTGTTCAGTCTCTCATGACTTCTAGAGGAATTTTGGCCCACTGTTTTTTGCAACACTGCTTATTTAAGTTTGTGGGCATTTGTTTTTTTACAGCTCACTTAAAGGGAATGTCATAAGAAAATTACATATTAAGTCATGTTTTATGTTAAACACATTTTAAAGAACTTTTGGTCTTTTTTATTATTTTTCCATATTTCTATCAATATATTTTGTTTAAATCCTGAAGTCTTGCAATTTCTTACTTTGAGCATTATGCCTGATAACAGTCTGACACTTTTTGTTTTGTAGAGAAGACTTTTCAGAAGTCTCCTCATTATCAGCACATGCAGGGTTACAATGAAAGGTTACATCAATGTGTATAGATAACACAGGGTCCACCATTTACAAAAGGAGATATAGTCACAGCTTGCTCTCTCCCCCTCTCTGTACACTGATTTCTTTCCAAGTAACAGAGCATGCCTAGAAAACTCTCCTATAGAAGTCAATGGTTCTGTTCCTCTTCACAGGCTCAAAATGTCCATGGAGCTGCATTTCTCTAAATGCTGTTAAAGGCAGCTCAAGATCAGAAAGTAAAAGCCACTAAGAAGAAAAGCATATGTATCAATGTCTGGTTTTAATTAGTAAAAACATTATTGATGATAGGTTCCCTTTAAGGTCTTGCCACAAAATTTCAATAGGGTTGGGGTCTGGACTATGACTGGGCCATTGCGACATCTTGATTCTTTTCTTTATCAGTCATTCTGTTGTAGATTTGCTTGTGTGCTTGGAATCATTTCTTGTTTCATCACCTGATTTCAGACAAGCATTAGCTTTTAGATAGATGGCCTCCGATTTGACTCTAGAATACTTTGGTATTGTATTCTCATGAACTTGAAGATTTGACATGCTAACCGAGGTCTGTAGAGTCTGAGATGTAGCCTTTGGGTTTTTTCAGTTTCTTTGAGCATTGCACAATCTGACCTTGGGGTAAATTTGCCGGGATGCCTTCTCCTGGAAAGTTTTCCCTTAGGAATAATCTTACTCACAGTAAAATGATGGAAGCTGCAAGTGGATAACTAATTATTAACACACTGCTTCTGTGTTTTGGCCTAGTTTTTATTTTTTTTTTTTTTTTAAAGTGACAGGTAATTTGTCATTTGCTATTGTTCAACTGAGGTTGATTTTATCTAGCTTTAACACATCCCAAGGGCCAGATGTTTTTATTATTATTATTTCCTGAATTGTTAGGCCATAGAATTCAAAGAAGGTACATTTTATTGTTCTTCTGACTGTATGCACAGGAAATAATTATGGAGCTTGCCAGCCTAGGCACCGATAATAACTTTGACCATAAAGCAGAAGTAGTGTTTTAGTATCAATGTATTTAAAAACGTTCATACCTCTAATCTGCTTATTATGCTGTATCAAGAGTCAATCTGCTTTTTAAGTAATTTATCTTGTTTATGTTTTTCATGTTTTAGATTAGTTCACTTGATTTGTCTACATCCTATTTTATATAGATTATAGATGACCACATTCTCATTTAAACACTATAGATGACCATATTCTAACTCAGCAGTGCAGAAGTAATGTGTTTTGCCAGAAGTTTGGGATAGTAGTGATTTGCTATACTCTATTACCGCTCAGTTTATTCAGTTAAAGTAAGGACATTGCCAAACAACATAACTAAAGTATTTTATTTATGCAAAGTAGAGTCTTTGATAACAGGGTTGTTTGAGAATTGAGGCAATTGCCTATAGCCTTGAATACACTTACATTTGCATAGCAGATCTATATTAAATTTACATTTCCTTGAGCAGTGCTTGCCTGGAGGAAATACACTGGATAACAAACTTGTTTATTAGCCCCTAAAGTAAAAATAAACTTTACAACTATGAATGAAAGCGCAATATCAAATTATTCACTTACCTTAAGTACCAATAATGTATTTCCATAACCTTCAATTAGTATGACATGCAAAGAAAATAGAATTTAAAATCTCAGTTCTCTAGTTGTGTGTTCTTCTACTAAATGGTTTACAGTGTACTATAAACATCAATAACAAAGTGTTGGTTTCCACTGGGAAGTGCAAAACCTACTTAGTGAGTTGCTTTTGTTGGGGACTCACACAATAGACATTAAAAGGAGAAAAATATATTTCCTTGTGTTCAAATGCAAGTTGTACAACAATTCTAGTTAGCCAGCAGGGGGAATTCCTTAAAAATGGTAGATCATTTCTACAATAATTGCAGATTTAAAGAGGTGCTCATTTTTCTTTTACTGGAAACCTTAAATTGTACTACATTTATTTTCTCTTTGATAATTTGAAGATTCCGTGAAAAAATATACATTCATCAAAAATCCTAAAAGATGTTTAATAGTATGATGATGAAGAATAATGGGTAACACAATGTCCTAAAAAAGTTATGGCAAATGCATTTCATTTCATGTCATTTACCTTTTATGGTCCACAGTATATGACTATTGTACATACAGTTATGTCCAAATATATATGGACACTGGAACAAATTTTGCTTTTGTACATGCTTACTGAAACATATTCAGTTATAGGGGTATAATGGACATGGGCATAAAGTCCAGACTTTCAGCTTTCATTTAAGGGTATCCACATTAAAATTGGATGAAAGGTTTAGGAGTTTCAGCTCCTTAACATGTGCCACCCTGTTTTTAAAGGGACCAAAAGTAATTGGATAAATTAAATAATTGTAAATAAAATGTTAATTTCTAATACTTGGTTTCAAACCCTTTGTAGACAATGACTGCCTGAAGTCTTGAACTCATGGACATCACCAGACGCTGGGTTTCCTCCTTTGTGATGCTCTGCCAGGCCTTTACTGCAGCAGTTTTTAGTTGCTGTTTGTTTGTGGGCCTCTCTGTCTGAAGTTTAGTCTTTAACTAGTCTTTAAGTGAAATGCATGCTCAATTGGGTTGAGAAAAGGTGACTGACTTGGCCATTCAAGAATATTCCACTTTTTTTCTTTAATAAACTCTTGGGTTACTTTGGCTTTATGATTAGTCTTTATCATTGTCCATCTGTATTATAAAATGCTGACCAATCAGTTTGGCTGCATTTGGCTGGATTTGAGCACACACTATGGGCGACATGTATGATCGGGGCAGCGGCAGAAGTTTGGTATCTTTTCAGGCTGACATCTAGCGCAGTCCCGTTCGCTATACGGTGAACGGGCGCACTCGAACCATAAGAAGCTATAGATTTATAGCTTCAGTATGGCAATTAAAGGTGCATTACTTCTGGAACAGGTAAACCACTTTCATAGTGGTTTACCTGAGCCAGAATTGTCGTTCCTGTGCTAGAATGCACCTGATTTATGACCCGCAGTAGACTGGGTTCATAAATTCAGGTGCATTCTTCACTGTTGTTGAGCTTAAAAATTGGTGTCTAAGTGCCATAAATCATACATGTCGCCCTATGTCTCTAAATATCTCAGAATTCATCTGGCTGTTTCTTTCCTGTGTCACTTCATCAATAAACACTAGTGATGAACTGGGCTGAACTGGATGAACGTATGTCTTTTTTCGGCCTGACCAACTATGTAACTATGTATCTATGACCCAGTGCCACTAACAGCCATGCATGCCCAAGCCATCATACTGCCTCCACTGTTTTACAGAGGATGTGGTATGCTTTGGATCATCAGTTGTACCACACCTTTGCCATACTTTTTTCTTTCCATCATTCTGATAGAGGGTGATTTTGGTTTCAACTGTCCAAAGAATGTTGTTCTAGAACTGTGCTGTTTTTTTTTTTTTGTTTGTTTTTTTTAGCAAAGTCTAGTCTAGCCTTTTTATTCTTGAGGCTTATGAGTGGCTTGAACCGTGCAGTGAACCCTCTGTATTTACTTTCATGCAGTCTACTCTTTATGGTAGATTTGGATACTGATACGCCTACATCATGGCGAGTATTCAGAGACATACTGTGTGCTCAAATCCAGCCACATGCAGCCAAACTGATTGGTTGGGATTTCATAATACAGATGAATATGACCCAACACATAAAGCCAAAGCAACCCAGGAGTTTATTAAAGCAAAGAAGTGGAATATTCTTGAATGGCAAAGTCAGTCACCTGATCTCAACCCAATTCAGCAGGCATTTCACTTATTAAAGACTAAACTTCAGACAAAAAGGCACACAAATGAACAGCAACTGAAAACTAGTGTTGTGCGATTACTATCGACAAAGTTTTTATGGTGATCGGATGTTTTAGATCATGCGATAATTTAGGTTAAAATCTGTGCATTATCTATTAAGATCGCGCCTTTTTCGGCGCTTCCTGTAATTTTGGCGGCCAGCAAATCAGATTACAGAATAGAGCAGGGTGAGATGTGTGTGCGACGTCATGACTGGGATGTGTATGGTTGCGATTGGCTGGAAAAATCACATGACCTCGTTTTACATAGAACAGCGTTTCCTGTTCAGCCTCAGTGTCTCTCAGCGTCTCAGAGCAGAAGGACGTGCGCTCTGCTTGTGTCCAAACAGCTCAGCGAAATTATTATATTTCTTCACAGAGAAACCTCTACTATTAGCTGTGATCCTTACAATTTAGTTAGATTAGAGATTTGAAGATTTTAAATATAGTTAGGTAGAGAATTTTAAAGGAGCATCTACTGCTGTAAAGTCACGGGGAGGGGAGCGGAGGGGGGCGCCCCCGCGGGCGAACACAGACAAGCTCTAATAAAGAATAATGGTAAAGTTCACCAAGAAATTAGTGTAACATTGCAATAGCTTTATTAATTTAAAAGTTTTCTATTGAATATTTCCTGGGTATTGGGCAGCCTGAACTTATAGGATACACATCTTTTCTAGTAACTGCACGTCTCTTTGTTAGATGCAAAACTCCACTTTTATTATCAGTATACATTTCAGATAGGTGTTCATTTTCAATTTTGCCCATTCCACTTTTTTTGATATATCCAAACCCTTTCACTTAAATTTGAATCAGCAATTTTATAGTCACCACAGTGAATTGAAAGGTGCAAAAAATATCTTGTATTATACGAATAGACAAGCTCTATAAAAAAATACTGGATAAAGTTCACCAAGACTTAGGGGCCCCATGCATGAATCCCGCCGGCCGAGGGGCCGTTTTTCCGCCAGTTTCCAGCGGAATCTGCGCCTGATTTATGTCGCGGCCGGGCGGCGCTCATACATATCATGTAAAGTCTGCCGCGGCCTCCCAGCTATGAGGCGAAGTGCGGGGACATGGGCGCTGTGCGGCGCTGGCGCCTATCTTCGCCGTCTGGGGGAAGTGCACTCATACATCGGAAAAAAACCGCCTTTCCTCCCCATGTGTGGGGTGCAGTGCGGGACTTAGGGCCGTGGGGGACTCCCCGGGGAATCTTTCCAATCGAACAGCTGGAGCGGCAGAAACATTCCAGATGTCGGTGCGGAGTAAAGCAAAAAACGCCTTTATAAAGCGTTCTACTTTTTTTGGGGGTCAAAATCCCCCCCGAGGCAAGTGGGAAGCAGGACGAACACGGGGAAGCGGATCGAAGATCGCACAGAAGTCTCGGGCTCCGCTCCTTTGCAGCAGGAGTTTTATTCCCAAAAAAATTGCCTTTTATAAAGGCAAAAAACATTTGTCAAAAAGGGAGCTGATGTACAAAATACACTTCTTAAAAATTTAAAACATTTCCCAAACTCGAATACCACAATACAAAAAATTATTTTTGGAAATTTTCCAGGGAAAAACATAATTCAAACCTGAAACCTATTCTCATTGGTCGGCATAAACCGCCAACAAAAGGAGTGACAAAAATCCCCTTCTAGCCTTGAGAATTTTTAAAACCCAATCAGAATGGAGCCCAAAAACCCCCTTCAGCCTATGGGGGAGTTTTTTGGACCAAAACAAATCCACAGCGGGACAGTTTTAAAATACAGAAAAAGGGTGCAAAGAGCTATTGGCTGAGCTAGCGGGAGCTTGGCACCCACCAAACAAGCCGAGCTACTTCTCCCATTATAGGGCTATGGAGAGAGGGGGCGCACTAAATCCGCGCCAGCGCCGGGGGCATGAATTATTAAAAAAAAAAATATTTTTTAATTAATGAAATACATGATCAATAAAGAGCAGAACAATTGTAAAAAATAAAGCAGTTAAAAACCCCCGAAAACGCGTTTGTCGCCGAACCGGCGCTACATAGGGAAAATTGCCATGAAAAATTTCCCGGGGAAATACAGAATTAAAAATTGTTTAAGCTTTCTCTTTTGGTCGGCAAAACCACCAATCAGAATGGGACGACAATGTCCCATTCTATCATATGGGGGAGAAATTGACCAATCAGAATAGGAGCGCAAAGCCCCTTCTACCTTGGAAAAAATGGACCAATCATACAAAGGCTGACAGTTCAAAATACAGAAAAGGCAGAAACTGAATTGATTGAAAAGCGGGGGCTCGTCCACTTAGCCAATCAAGCGGGGCTATTTTTCCCCCATAGAGTTCTATGGGAAAAAAAATTCTGACCCTTTTTGGATGGCAAATTTTAAAAGACCCGCCGAAATTTTGGGCCCAAATGGAGAGCGAGCACGCTCCTAGGGTTTTTTAATAAAATCTAAATCAAACTGATAGGCCAAATCACATTATAACACACAAAAAAAGGTCACGTATATATAAAAAACCTAAAATGTGGCTAAGAAAAAAAATTTTAAATTCCCAAAAATCAGTTTTTTTTTCTTTAATTTCTTTAGCCAAGATCATATAAAGGGTGCATAAAAAAAAAAAAAAATATTTCCTGGATATTGGCACCTGAATTTATGGGAAAACACATTTTTTTCAAAACTGCAGGTCTTTTTTTTTAGGTGCAAAACTCCATTTTTATTATCAGTATACATTTCAAAGGGTGTTCTTTTTCTTTTTTGCCCTTTCCACCTTTGTTGATAATCCCCCTTTGTACTTAAATTAGAATCCAGCAAGTCACACATTTTTATAGGTGCCAAAAAAAACCCTTTTAAATTTCCGAATAAATTTCAGATATTTGTTTTTTTGACTTTGGCGCACACAGCTTTGTCATTGGGGCACCTTCATTTAAAAATTTAAAAACTGCAATTTTTAGTCACCACAGGTGAATTGATAGGTGCCAAAAAATCCTTTTTTATCCAAAACATTACAGATACGTGTTTTTTTTGCACTTTTGCCCGTCCAGATTTGTTGATAAGCCACCTTGCAGTTAAATTTGAACCAAAATTGTGTAGTTCCACAGGTGAATTGATGGTGCCAAAAAAATACCTTTTATTATCCTAACACATACAGATACTTTTTTTTGTTTTGGGTTTCACAACAGCTTTGTTCATTGAGCACCTTGCACTTAAAAGGGAAAAACTCTTTTTTTTTAGTCACCACATTAAAAGATAGGTCCAAAAAATACCTTTTATTATCCAAAAAACATTACAGATACGTTTTTTTGGCACTTTTGCCATTCCAATTTGTTGATGGGGGCCACCTTGCAGTTAAATTTTTGAACCAGCAATTGTGTAGTTACCACATTGAATTATAGGTCCCCAAAAAAACCTTTTATTATCCAAATACTTTACAAAAAACGTGTTTTTTACTTTTGGTGCACTACAGCTTTGTTCATTGGGGCCCCTTGCACTTAAATTTTTGAATACTGCAATTTTTTAAAGTCACCACAGGAAATTGAAGGGTTCCAAAAAATCCCTTTTTTATTTCCGAAAACATTACAGATATTTTTTTTGGCACTTTTCCCAGTCCAATTTGTTGAAAAGGGCCCCCTTTTGCAGTTAAATTTGAATCCAGCAATTGTTATTACACAGGTGAATTGATATTTTTCCAAAAAAATAAAAAAAACCAATACATTACAATACGTGTTTTTTGACTTTTTTTCACTACAGCTTTTTTCATTGGGCACCTTCACTTATATGTAATACGAAATTTTTTTTAGTCACCAGGGGGAAATTTGATAGGGCCAAAAAATACCTTTTATTATCCGAATACTTTACAGTACGTGTTTTTGGCATTTTTTGCCCAGTCCAAAATTTGTTGTTTAGAGCCCCTTTGCGTTAAATTTGAATCCACAATTTGTATTTTAAACACAGTGAATTATGGGTTCCCAAAAAAAACCTTTTATTACCGAATACATTTCAGATATTTTTTTTATCACTTTTGGCGCAGGCCACTTTTTTTTGACTTGATAGTTTTACTTGCAGTTATATTTGAATCCAGCAATTTGTTTTGATTTGAGGATTTGAGAAAACTGGTTTTTTCCCGTTTTTTAATAAAAGACTTTCCAAAACTCCCCCTACCATCTCAAATTTGTAATTTCTAAAACATTGAGCGAAATTCGGGTGGAAAGCAGAAAAGGGGGGGTAGGACATGGAGGAGAGGTACGAAAAGGTGCCCCCTTCCAGTGCGGCGACAACACCATCCAGCGGATCACAGTTGCGGGACCGTCACCTGTCATCGCGGGGCAGGCCTGTGAACCAGTAACGAACACGTCCCCAAATCTGTTTTCAGGGTAATGCAACCGCACCAGCAGTTTACCCCCCGTCCTCCCACACGGCCACAAAGTCGTATAAAGCATCACCAGAAATCCGCAAACAGAAGCACCCAAAGTAAACACGTGTACCCACCACGGGGGATAATCCTTTTTCTGAAGACCTCTTTGATGACAAAATGGGGTTGGGGTCAGAAGGCATGTTAAAAGAACCCAAGAGCCAAAGAGGATGATTTTCTCTGCTCTGACGCCCATTACTGATGCCATCAGGGGAGGAGAAGGAAGCCGTCAATCGCAAAAATCCCGGCGTCGGCAACGCCTTGCAGTCCCCTTGCTTGTAGCCCGCAGCTTTTTGGATGCAGAATTTTCAGGACGACGAAGTCTCCTGTGTTGATGATGAATGAGACGACATTGCGGATCCAACTTTGTCTTTCAGCAGAATTGCTTGCGAGCGCTTCATCAGTGGACGAGGAGGAAGACGATGGGTATTGTCAGACGGGTTCCGCCTAAAAAAGGGAGAGGGCGGCCCGCAGAAGTCCGCTGATAATGATTCCGCCAGCCACGGTCAGCGCAAACCCCCTCCTCGCTTATCGCCATCAAAAAGGGGCCAGGACCTCTAAACCTGGGCCTTCTTTGGGGCAAGCCTCTGATTCACCCAGCAATGGCATATGCCGGCCTTGCCGTAAACGAATAAGAAAAGGCAAAAACCTTAGGTGGTTAACCACCACCAACATGTCTATCACTTTCAGCGAATGCATGAGTTGAAATGGAGGCAACACTTGGCCAAAAAAGGCCCAGACCGACGCCGGGCCTCCAACCACTGTCACACCCTCTTCTCTGCCTCCTCCTCCTCCGCCACCACCAAGCGTTCCTCAGCTGCCCATGTCTCTCAGAGTACATGATCAAGAACAGCCTCCGCTTCAGCCTCCACCGTTGCCCGAGTACCAAACCAGCACCACCAGAGACCCATCCTACCCCTTCTCCTTCCGCCAGTTTGACGACCTGCACGCCGTACAGCGGCCAGTCTAGCAGCCAGCCTTCTGGCATCCACGTTTGGGAGCAGAAGAAACACTTTAACCCAAACCATCCCCAAAGCCAAAAGCCTGAAAGCGGCATTGCCACTTTTGGCCTTGGAAATGTTGCCTTTCCGTGGTGGACACAGATGGGTTCCGCCACGTCATGGCCCTTGCCTGCCCCCAAACCAGATGCCAAGCAGGCATTTCTTTGCCAAAAAGCCGTCCCTGCCCTGGCCAGCCACGGTCATCTAAAATTTCAAGCGCGTTGTCTGCATCTGTGGTTCGGCAAAAATCCATCTGACCACCGACACATGGACTAGAAGCACGGCCAAGGCCGCTATACTCTGTGACCAGCTCACTGGGTGAGCTGGGGGGACGTCCCTGGGGGTGACGGTGGCTCTCAGGCTCGGCGCACCGTTTTTCAAAACCGCAGGATGGTGCAGGGTTCTTTCCCCCAAGGTCCTCTGGTGGGGATCACGTGCCCAGAGAAACCAGGCCGTGTTGAAATAATCGGTCTTGGAGACCGTACAGACACAGGTCAGGAGCTGTGGACGGATCTCCGCAACGAGACCGAGCGCTGACTGGTTTCCAAGAACCTTGTGCCTTGCAAGGTGGTGTGGCGATAATGGGAAATCCTGGCCCCCTTAAATCGGTAGGGGTGGAACATCCCTTGCCGGGACATGTAAAGAACCTTGTGTCCAAAAAAA
>JAODAL010058308.1:0-22163 GCA_025379985.1 Phyllomedusa bahiana
TTTTGGAGCAGCTAAAGAACTAAAAATTTCCTAAAAACCTGGATACACTCATTTGGCGAAAAAAAAATCAAAAGTGAGAAAGGTTTTGTTTTTGGGAAATTTAAAATCTCCGCACTCTTCTCATATGGGTGGAGCTTGGGAGAGAATAAAAGGGGATGAACGAAAAATCCTGGACTCTACCTATTGCAATTTGGGTTACAGCAAGACCACTCATGAGTGTTTAAAATACCTTTTAGCGGGGTTTATGCCATCAAAAATTTCCCCGGGCCCTTTTTAATTTCCCAATTTAAAAGTGATCCCGAAAACCCACGTTCCTTACCCCTGCTATGCTGCTTACTCAAAAAAAGGAAATTTTTAACCCTTTTCCTGAAAGGGAATTCAAATCTAAAGATCTTTCCCAAACCCGGCAATGGAGACGGTTCAAACCCCTCGTTTAAAAACCTTTGGGGGACAAGTGGGGAAAAACAGTCTTTCCCCACTTAAACCCAAAGGGAAATAAGTGGAAAAACCACCAAACCAAACCCTCAAATTGGTAAATGTCGTTCTTATAAAAAGACTGTAAACCCCCAAATAGAAACGAAGGGCCTCTAGGACTTATTCACCAAAACACCCCCAAGGAAGATGGAAGCTTTACCAAAGTAGGGTAAAAGGTTTGCTTTAAGGCAAATGGACTAAACGGGTTCCTCAGACCATTTTATTTAAAACTAAATTTTAAACTGTTTTCTTCTGAGGATTTCTGTTAGGGGGCATAAATTGACCCCAAGGGGGGAGTGTGCTGCTCATAGACAAATATTAATTTTTTCCTTGAAATTTTCAAGAGGTTTACATGAATTATTTTAAAAAATTTAATCCCTTTGGTGCCCCCTTGTGGCCTTTTTTTTGTAAGGTTTCAAAAATGTTATTGTTTCCTGTTTAAGAGGAATTTTCTTTCCCATTATGGGTAGAGGGACTTTTAAATTTCACCTCATGCCCTGCACAGAAGGGGAAAACCCACCCAATCTCCCCCCTTCTGCTCTTGTTAAAGCTTTTTTTGGTAATCTGTTTTTTTGGGGAAAAAGTCTGGGCTATACCTACCCTTCTAAGCATTTCTAGTACAGTTTAAAAACTTGTATGTATTTTACACAGGATTTTTAATGGCTGTTATTTAGTTTTGACCTAGGCATGTTGCCCCAACCATGTTTTTGTTTACGTTATTTCTACCTTGTACACTGTTTTTATGTTTGTTACAAACAGCATTTGTTTTTCAAAATTGTACATTTTTGTTTGCCCCTTTCATTTTTAAACCCCAACCCTTTACACCCCGTTAAAAAAAAACCCAGACTTAAAAAAACCCAAAAAAGGTGGGTTAAAAAATTAAACAAGTAGGAAGGGTTTAGTGCCTGTCGAGCTCCACTAGACCCCGGGGGTACGTGAAGGGGGGGCCAGGACAAGGGTTTAAACCCGGGGGAAACTCTCCTCCCCGGGAAAAGCTGGCCTGGGCAACTCCCTCTGGGACCGAGGGGGGACCCGGTCACGGCCCGATCTGGTGACATTTTTACAAGATTTTTTCCGGAGTGTCCCCGAAAACTTGCTCGTGCGTTCGTCTGCTGAACCCCCCTGTTAACCTTTGCAGAAAGGGGAAACCTCCTCCGTGGGGGACAAAACCCCCGTGCAATTCCGCCCCACTAGCATCGGAGTTGGCTTGGAACAATGCAGCATTTTTGTCCCACTTAAAGGGAAAGGGTCGCCACCCAAATTTAAAGGTTGCTCCCCCCCCCCCGGGGAAAAACCTTCCGTCTTCTTTAAGGGGAGTAATCCCTTGGAAAACCCGGGATTGACATCCGGCTTGCAGAGAAAAACCGCGAGGGCCCCACCAAGGCGGGAACCATTTCGTACAGCCGTTTTTACCTCTTTTTGGGAAACCGGTGCTTATTTGGCCTCCACTGCCCCTTCATTCCCGGGCCAGCCGTGGAAGGGGCCATCAAGGGGAGAGAGCCCAAAGGAATTTTAATCAAAGGTTTTTGAAAGGAAAAAACCTTTGTCTTACTGGGGGCAGAAATGATCTCCCCTCGGGGGTTTTCTGCTGGCCAAGCACCCCGGGAGAAGGGGTGTTTCCTAGGCCACGCGGGAGAGGCCCCCTAAGGGGGTGCAGTCTCCCTCCTGTTTGGACATATCGGTCCTGGTAGTCCCGGGGGCCGGGGCCCCCATTTTTCAATTTTCCCGCATTTTGGACCCCGGGTTTTCGGCGGGAAAAATTTTCTTGGACGCTCCCCTTTGGTGTCTAAAACATTCCCCCCCCCGGGGTTTCCCAAATGGAGCAACCTCTGTTTTTTTCCCCTCCATCAGGGGGAAAAGTTTCCCCCCTTTGATCCATCCGTTACCGTACGGGCCCTTTTGTCCGGTTCAATCGGGGCACTTCACAAAAAAGAGACTGTCGTTTATGTGTTCCCCCGGTTTTCCCCTTCCCCTATCCTATTGGTTTTTCCCAGTGGCTCCCGGGCCTTTGCCCCGGGTTTGGGAAGGGCAGACGGGCGGGGGTCTTGCGAGGGGGCCCAGAGGGGTCGGGTTCTCGGGGTTTTTGGGCCCGGGCACCTCCCCGGGGGGGGCCTTGCCCCCTTTTCTCCGGTCCCAGCAAAAGCCTTACAGGCCCTTTCCCGCGCCTTTTAAAGGAGTTTGGTGATGTTTTTCTCCGAGAAGCAGGGGGGAGCCCCTGCCCCCCACATCTTTCCTTTTATGATTCCCCAGGGATTGACCTGCTCCCCGGTACCTCCCTCCTCGGGGCAGATCTACCCCTTCTCCGTTCCTGGGGACACAAGCCATGCGGGTACATTCGTGAAAATTCTCCAAAAGGGGGGTTTATGGGAAATTTCCTCTTCTCCCCGTGGGGGGGGTTTTCTTCTTGTGGGAAAAAAAGGAGGTTTCCCCGGGGCCCCCGCATCGATTGGGGGGCCCCTTAACAAGTCAGGGTTTTGAAAAAATCGGTCCCCCGTTGCCGTTTGATAAACGGACTATTTGGCTCCCGGGGGGGCGGGGTTTTTTTCCAAGCTGGATCTAAGGGGGGCCCCACAAATTTGGTCAAACCCGCAAGGGCGATGAAGGGGAAGCCGGCCCCTTCAACACCGGGGAAGGGCCACTTTGAGTACCTGGTGATGCCTTTCGGACTGTTTTGGGCGCCTCCCGGGCCCCTTGGGCGGGAGTTTGGGAATGCCCTTTTCAGGGATTCCTCTATACCTGGCAAAGTGGTCAAACCGGGACGATATTTTGGGTGAAATCCCCGGGCCCTTTGAGACCCACCTTAGCCATGTCCTTTTCCGGGTCTTGAAGCGGTCGAGAAAAATCACCTGTAGGGCCAAGCTGGAAGAAGGGGCCCTTCCCCCAAAAACCCGCCTTCCTTTTTTGGGGGTACATAATTTCGGGATCAAGGCCTAAGAGGGTTTCCAGAAAAAAACTGTTTTGCCGGGGTTGCAGTGGCCACCCCGGGCGGGTTTGGGGCCATACAGCGTTTCCCTGGGTTTCTGTAACTTTTTATCCCCAATTTACCCCCCCATTCTCAAAGCTTGTGACCCCCGTTTAGTGGCCTCACTAAGAAACACGCTAACCCAGCAGCGGCCCTCAAAAGCTGGGAGGCTTTTGCCAAAGCTCAAGTCTGCTTTACCACGCATTTTTTTTTTTTCCTCTCAGGGGCCGGGGGACACCACAAAGGGCCCTTCCGTTGGAGGGGGAGGGCCTTTCGGGGGGGGTTGGGAAGCGTTCTTACAAAAAAAGGGGCCCCGGGCAAACATTAATTTGGGGGCTTTTTTCCCCAAAAACGTTTCCTGGGCCGAGGGGGGAACTACAGATTGGCGCCCGGGGAGCTGTTGGCCATCAAGTTGGCTTTGGAGGAGTGGCGTTATTTTACTGGAGGGGGCTCGAATCCCAAAAATTTCATTATTTGAACCACAAAAAACCTCCAAAACCTCCAGACGGGGTAACGACTTTATCCAAGCCCGGCTAGGAGGTCCCCTCTTTTTCTTTCCCCTTTTTGACTTTTCCCGATTTCCCCTTCCGGCCCGCAGAGAAGAATTTTTTTAAAAACTGAAAGCCCTCTCCCGGGCCTCCCATGTGGGGGGGGAGGAGACTACTCCCGACTATAATTCCCCCAAAAAGTCTTTTTCTCGGGTGCCAGTTGACCCCTTTAGAAGGGGTTCCCCCAGGGAGGGCCCACGTACGCCCCCCCTCTCCCCCAGAGCATCTTAAATGGGGACATTGCCCCCTTTTTGGGGGCCCCGGGCATCCCGGTGGGCCCCAAAAACGTTCCTTTTGATATCCCCCTTCTATTGGGGCGAGACTGTCAAGGAAAGTCAAGGTTTTTTTTTCAGCCCGAAAAAACCCGTGCCCGGGAAAAAGGGCGCCCTCCCACAAGCCGGGGAGGCCCCCCTACCCCAAAAACCCATCCCCCAAAGCAACCCCTTGGGCCAACATTTCCATAACCGGGTTTTTCCCTCCTTCGGCTGGCAACACCCGATTGGGGGGGATTTACGATCGGTTCTCCAAAATGGCGCATTTTGTCCCTCGCCTGGCCTGCCGTCTGCCACCCGCCTGGCGGAGCTTTCTTTTCCCTTTTTGTTTTTTCCCTCTTTCTGGACTTTTCCCCCAGCAAATCGGGCTCGGGGTCGGGGGGTCCCGTTTGTTTCCCGGTTCCCGGCGTGGCCCCGTGGGTTTCCCCAAATTTCCCGGTAAAGCTGTCTTCTCATCCCGCTTCCACCCTCAGACGAATGGCCCCGGGGGGAGGGGGGGTGAAAAAAGGGCTTGGGTGTTTTCTACGCCACTTTTTGTCTCGGGACCCAAAAAAACGATTGGGCCCAAAAAGTTGCCATGGGCGGGTTCTCGTATAAATCCCTAGCTCGGAGTCCCCGGGGGGCCCCCCCCTTCTACTTGTATACGGGGCTTATCCCCGCCCACCTCTCCCTCTGCCCTCTCCATCCGAGGTTCCAGCGGCGGGCGCATGGTTCAGGAATGAAGACCATTTTGGTCCCGGGCCCCCTAGTCTCTCTTTTTTTTTCCCCCCCCCTTTCCCAGCGCAGGAAGACCCCAAACCGACAAAGGAAGAAGTCCCCCTCCTGTCTTTTCCCAGGTGACAAGGTGTGGCTGTCGGCCAGTTTGTCCCTTTTTAAAAATGCCCTCCACAAAATTGGGGGGTCCCCGCTTCCTGGGGGCCTTTCCCGGGGTTTTCAGTCGCATTTAATCTGGTTTTTTAAAAAACTCCCGGGTCCCCCCCTCCATGAAATCCCCCAAAATCTTTCCACGTCTCATTAAATAAAAACCCTGGTCCTTAAAACCGGGTTTTTCGCAGAAGTCTGTCCCTCCTCCATCTATAGCTGATGTCCCAATTTTCTTTGAGGTCAAGGAGAAATTTTGGGCCCTTAGGAGAACTAGGGGGAAAGCGATTCTTTTGGTGGGGCTGGGGGGGGGTTTTGGGTCCCCGGGAAAAGAGGGCTTGGGGCCGGAGGAGAAAAATTTCCCAAACTCAGCCTCATCCGGAAATTTCTTCTTTCCCGTAAAAGGGGGGGGGCCCAATGGGAGGGGGGGGGGAAAGGGGGGGGGGACTGTCCCCGGCGCCCCCGGGGGACCTTTTCCGGGGGCCCCAGGTGCGCCCGTGCTCCTGCTTCCAGCGGAGCCCCCGGGCCCGGGACGTCGGGGGTCGGGGTCCGCTCGGTTTTCCCGGCCCCCGTCTTGTAGTCACTTTTCCCCCGGCCCCCCTCTGCTCTGTCGGGTCCGTTTTTTCCCGGGCCCAAACTCCCCCCATTTTGGGCGGGGCGCGCGCCCGGGAGTTTGAATTTTAAAAGGGGCATTTTCGCCCGGGAATTGGTCAATTTTCCCGGCAATGCTTTTCCCATTTAAGTCTGGCCTCTTCCTGGCGGCCCTCGCCGGAAACCTTAGTGTGTTTTCCTCCGGAGAAAGCGTTTTCCCAAAACCTAGTTTGTTTACCCCCGGGAACCGAACCCCTTTTTCTTAGTTTACCGACCCAGGGAAACTTGCCCCCCAAACCCCCGGGCCTTTTTGCCCGCCACGTTCACGAACCAAAAGCCACCTGTCCTGACCTCCTGCCTGTCCCCGGCCCACGAGCCTGGGCCCGACGGAAAACCCCCCCCCGTTCCCCCGCCTACCCTTGGCCGCCACCGGGAGGCAAGCCCTACCAAAAGACCCGGTAGGGCTCCCGCCGCAAACAAAAACCACCCCCCCTTTGCGGGGGGGCTTGGTGAATACCGGGAAACCCTTTTAGTTTCCCCTTCCTGGGGTGGGGTTCCAACCCCTCGCCCGCGGTGGCCAGCGGAACCCCTACCCCTCCCTTTTCAACCCCCTTCTTCTTGGACTGGGAAATTTTAAACAACGATGATTGTCTTTTTTAAAGGAGCAAGGGGGGATTTTATGTTTCAACAACAATAAGATAAAGCTTCTTAAATGCAGAGTTCAAATGATTTGCAGATGTTCCCTAAATTTTCCCAACTTATTGCCCCCTGCATTAAAACCGACAGAAAAGAGCTCTTTCTATGGGGAATTGTGATTTGTCCCCGGGGCGACTACCCTTTCACTTCCCGGGGGCCGTTAAGGATGCCCCAAAAAAACCCATCTTCTTAGACAAGCCTATCAAGACCCCCAAAATTTTAACCCCAAAAATTTCCCCTGTCAAAATTTCGTCATTTCCCCCTTCCCATTTTGGGCCCCCGAAAGGAAATTTTAATCTGTTAAAAGGGGTAGGGTTTGGGGAAATGGCGGGTTTCATCCCCCCCTTTTTTAGTATACAAACCCCAAAATTTATGAAACGGGCTGAGGATTGAAAACCCAAAAGCACTTGTCACCCTTTGGGTTTCACCCATACACCCAAATTTGTTTGAAGCTCTTGCGAGCAGGGCCCCCCACACCGGCGTTTCTGATTTGAAAGTACTTTTTTTTAATGTAATTCTGTTTTTTCTGTGCTTATCCCTCTATATTGTAAAGTGCTGCGAAAATTTGGCGCTATATAAATAAAAATTATTTATTATTATTATTGCCGTGTATTTTTTTTTAGACCATTGATTACGAATTAACACTTAAAGAACTCGAGGTTTTTTAAATTTCATGTCGGTGTTTACGAAAGAACATAATAAAGTTGGAAAATCAATTGGAAAAACAATTTGGAAATTAATCTGGAACTTTGTCAGCACAGCCTCCCCCTCAACGCACCACAGGGGAACTGACTGACTCCCGAGAGAAGCAAGGCCGGAGAAAGTGGGTGTCCTTCTGACCATCTAGGGAGAAAAAAAAGCGAAGTTAACTGACTTCCCGGTCAACTAAAATGTATAGGGGGGCCCAAATGGGGGGGGCAGTATACAACTAAACCGTATTTTGTTAGGGGCGACAGACCCTTCTCTAACCCTTGTGATGTAGATTCCCCAAATTTGGCAAATCCTTTTTGGACTGGGGGGTTGGTTACAAACCCCCGGATATTTTTTGTTCCAGAATCCTGGGGAAAAATCCCGTATTTTTCAAAATTTCTTGAAGTCCCAATGGGGGTAAAACATCATCTATAGAAGAAAAAACCTCCCCCAAACCCCCCAAACCCGACATCCAACTTTTAGACTTTCTGAAAAATCAATCCTTGCTCGATACAAGCAAGCAAAATTTAAATCCCAGACATCTCTCTCCTGACCGGGCCGAACCCTAAACAACTGGGCCGCTGCAAAACCATCCCCGCTCATGGGCCCCTGTCTATCAAAATTGCTCCCTTTAATCCTCTTTAGCTCCCCTGCGCGATAAACCCTTCTCCTTTACTACTCCCCACCTCCTCCCAATTATTCACTGCTAAACATTGCACAAAAATCAGCCTGACATTTAATATAACAACAAAGTCCCAAAAACCTGTCCCCATCCTCATGTATCTCCTGTTACCCCCCTCATGTAATCTCCCCCCATAACCTCCCCCCCAACTTCTGCCTAATCTCCTAAAACCTCCCCTCATGTAATCTCCATCCAAACCTACCCCCCCAACATCCTGCCCTAATCTCCTGAAACCCCCCATGTAATCTCCATCCATAACTCCCCCCATACAACCCACCCAAAACCCTGAACCCCCCCCGTAATTTCCATCCATAACCTTTTCCCCCTACTCCCTACCCAACTCCTGATACCTCCCCTCATGTAATCTCCCCCAATAACCGCCCCCCATACTCCTGCCCTAAACCCGATCCCCCCCATTTTCCCATCCATAACCCCCCCCAACATCTCTACCCAAAAACCCTATGCCTCCCCTCAGAATTCCACCATAACCCCCCCCAACTCCTACCCCAATCTTCTGAACCCCCCTCTGTAACCTCTATCCATAACCCGCCCCCCCCCTACACTCTGCCCATTCCCTGATACCCCCCAAGTAATCTCCCTAACCTTACCCCCAACATCTCTACCCTAAAATCCTGAACCCCCCCTCTTAAACCAACAATAACCTGCTCCCCCCATACATCGCAAACCCATCTCCTGATACCCCCCTTTTTAACTCCATCCAAACCTCCCCCATACATCTCGCCCTAATCTCCTGATACCTCCCCCAAGAATACCTCCAAACCTGTCACCCCCCATACGTACATCTCGCCTTTTTTCTCCTGTACCTCCACTCATTAAACTCCACCATACCCCCCCCCCCATACATCTCTACCTTAATCCCTGATACCCCCCCATGTAACTCCATCCATAAAATGTCCCCCCCCAAAATCTCTACCCAACTCCTGATACCTCCTTCATGGACTCCCTCCATAACCCGCCACCCCAAAATCCGCCCAAATCCTAAACCTCCCTCAGAATCTACATCCCTAACCTTCCCCCCCATACCTCTCTACCCTACTCTCCGATACCTCCCCTCAGAAACTCCATCATAACCCTCCCCCATACTCTCTCCCTAATCTCCTATCCTTTCCCCCCTTTAATCTCCATCCATAACCCGCCCCCCTACATCCTACCCTAATCCCGATACCCCCCCTGATGTAATCCCTCCATAACCTGCCCCCCCCTACATCTCCCCTATCTCCCGTACCCCCTCATTAACTCCATCCCTAACCCGCCCCCTCCATACTCTTTCCCCCTTCTCCTGATACCTCCCTCATAAAACCCATCCAAACCTGTCCTCTCCATACCCTCCCAATCCCTAAAACCTTCCCCCCGAATCCTATCCATAACCTGCCCCCCCCTAAATCTCGCCCCTAACCCTGATATCTCCCCTCATTAATCTTCATCTATAACCTGTCCCCCCCCAAATCCACCCTAATCCCGATATCTCCCTCATGTAATCTCCATCATAACCTTACCCCCCCCCAAAATTCCCGCCCTAATCTCCTAACCTTCCTCATTAATCCCATCCATAAACCTTCCCCCCATACATGTCTCCCCTAATCTCCTGATTTCTCCCTCAGTAATCTCAAACCAAACCTCCCCCATACATCTCTGCCCAAAAATCCGAACCTTCCCCATTTAATCTCCTCCCTAAACCCGTCCCCCCATACATCCTACCCTAATTCCTATATCTCCCCATTAACTCCATCTATAACCGCCCCCCCTATTCTCTACCCAATCTCCTGATACCTCCCCATGTAATCTCAATCCAAACCTCCCCCCATACATCCTGCCCAACTCCTGATACCCCCCTCATTAAACCCATCCTAACCTCCCCCCCAAAAATCTCTGCCCTAATCTCCAAAACCTCCCTCAAGTAAAGTCCACCTAATCTGTCCCCCCATACATCTCTGCCCTAATCTCCTGATACTTCCCCTCATGTCCTCCCCCTAACCTCCCCCCCATAATCCTACCCTAATCCCGATAACCTCGCCCATGAACTCCATCCAAAACCGTCCCCCATTACTCTGCCCTAATCTCTAATACCTCCCTCATGTAACCTCCATCCATAACCTGTCCCCATACTCCTGCCCTAATTCCCCTATATTCCCCTCATTACTCTCCACCATAACCTCCCCCCCAACATCTTACCCAATTTTCCAATCCTCCCCTCATGTAATCTCCACAAAAAAAACCCCTTACCCCCAAAACCTCCCCCCATTTAACCCTAAAAACCTTCCCCCCAATTACCCCTTCCCCCTTCATGAATCTCCATCCAACCCGCCCCCCCCTACAACTCTACCCTAATCTCCATACTCCCCCATGTAATCTAATCCTAACCTCCCCCCATACATCTCTGCCCAATCCCTGAACCTCCCTCAGGAATCTTTATCCAAACCTCCCCCCCATACATCCTACCCTAATCCCTGAACCTCCTCATTAAACTCCACCCTAAACCCTTTCCCCCATACATCTCTGCCCCAAAACTCCCGATACTTCCCCCCTTACTCTCCATCCAAACCCCCCCCATCATCTCTACCCAATCCCTATATCCCCCATGTAATCTCCATCTTAACCTTCCCCATCTCTCTGCCCTAATCCCTGATACCTTCCTCATTAATCCCATCCATAAAATTCCCCCATACATCCTACCCCAATCTCCCATTCTCCCTCAGTAATCTCCATCATAAACCCTTCCCCCCCCCTACATTTTACCAAACTCCCGATACCTCCCCTCAGTAAACTAAACCCTAACCTCCCCCCAAACATCCTAAACCCCAACTCCTGATACCCCCCCGTAAACTCCAACCAAACCTCCCCCCCATACATCCTGCCCAATCCCTATACCTCCCCAAGTAAGTCCCATCCATAATCTGCCCCCCTACATCCTGCCCAACTCCTGATACTTCCCCTCATGTACTCTCCATCCATAACCTCCCCCCCCTCCATCTCTACCCAACTCCGAATACCTTTTCCCCCATTAACTCCCCCATAACCGTCCCCCTATATCTCTGCCCTAATCTTCTAAACCCTCCTCTCTGTAACCCCCCCCTCCCTAACCGTCCCCCAACATCCTGCCCTAATCTCCTATTTTTTCCCCTCATGACTCTCCCCCCATAACCCCCCCCCCCTACATTCTGCCCAATCTCCGAATACCTCCCTCATTAACTCCATCCATAAAATCCCCCCATCCTCCTACCCCAATCTCTTTAAAACCTCCCCTCTTAATCTCCATCCATAAACCTCCCCCCATACACTATACCCTAATCTCTTTAACCCCTTCATGTAACTCCATCCATACCCTGCCCCCCCATACATCCTGCCCTAATCTTTTGATACCCCCCCTCATGTAATCTCAATCCATAAACCTTTTCCCCCCCTACATCCTGCCCTAATCTCCTATTACCCTCCCTCATTACCCTTTTCCCCCATAACCTGTCCCCCCATACATCTCTGCCCCCAATCGCCTGATACCTCCCTCTGTAAAACTCCCTCCCTAACCTTCCCCAAACACCTGCCCTAATCTCCTGAAAACCTCCCTCAGTAAAACTCCATCCTAACCTTTCCTCCCATACATCTCTGCCCTAATCTCCTATTACCTCCCCCATGTACTCTCCATCCAAGCCTCCCCCCATACTCTCTACCCAATCCCGATACCTCCCTCATGAATCCCACCATAACCTTCCCCCATAATCTCGCCCCCAACTCCAACCTCCCTCATGTAATTCCACCATAACCTTCCCCCCATACACTCTGCCTAATCTCCTGAACCTCCCCCTGTAATTCCATCTATTTCCTTCCCCCCATACATCCTACCCCAATCTCCTGATACCTCCCTCAAAGAATCTTCACCATAAACCTCCCCCATACATCTCTGCCCAATCTCCTATACCCCCCTCAAAGTAATCTCCTCCATTACCTGTCCCCCCCAAAATCTTTCCCCAATCTCCTGTACTTCCCCCATGAAAACTCCATCCTTACCGGGCCCCCCATAAAAAATCCTACCCTAATCCCTATACCTCCCCTCATGTAATCTCCATCCATTACCTGCCCCCCATAAAACCCTGCCCTAATCCCTATACCCCCCTCATGTTATCTCCCCCATAAAATGTCCCCCATACATCTCTACCCAATCTCCGATTCCCCTCATGTAATCTCCACCTACCTCCCCCCCCAAACACCACCCTAATCTCCGATACCGCGCCTCATGTACTCTCCATCCCAAACCCCCCCCCCACACACCCTGCCCTAACTCCCGGGTACCTCCCCCCATGTAACACCACCCTAACCTTCCCCCCCAAAATCCTACCCAATCACCTATACCTTCCCTCATGAAATCTCCATCCATAACCTGTCCCCCCCTTTCGTCTCTCCCAAACTCCTGTCCTCCCTCATGTAATCTCCCCCATAACCTTTCCCCCCCATAATCTTACCCCAACCCTGATACCTCCCTCGAATCTCCATCCTAAACCTTCCCCCCTAAAATCCTGCCCAACCCGATACCTCCCTTCTGTAAATTTTCCCTCCATAACCTTCCCCCCATACATCCACCCCATCTCCGATACCTCCCTCAGTAATCTCCATCAAACCTTCCCCCCATACACTCTGCCCTAATCTCCGAAAATTCCCTCTTTTAAACTCCATCCATAACTTCCCCTCCAAAAATTTCTCCCTAATCTCCTATACCTCCCCCCCGTGTAAAAACCCATCCATAAACCCCCCCCATACATCTCCCCAAACCCTGATACCTCCCCCATTAATCCCATCCTAAACTTCCCCCCATACATCTGCCCCAATCTCCTATACCTCCCCCATGTAACTCCATCCATAACCCGCCCCCATACACTCTCCCTAATCTCCGATACTCCCCCCATGTAATCTCCCTCCATAACCTTCCCCCAACTCGTACCCAATCCCAAAATCCCCCATGTAATCTCCATCCATAACCCCCCCCAACATCTCCCCCTAATCTCCGATTACCCCCCTCATTTTAATCCCATCAAACCGCCCCTAACTTCCCTAAAACTCCCCTCAGTATTTTCCCTCCATAACCTTTTCCCCCCCTACATCTCTCCCTAACTCCTGATACCCCCCATTAACCCATTCATAACCCCCCCCATACATCTCTCCCTAATCCCGAACCCCCTCATTATTTTCCATCCATAACCCCCCCAAAATCCTCCCTAATCTCCTGAACCTCCCTCCTTTAAACCATCCAAACCTCCCCCATACATCTCTCCCTAATCCCTGATACCTCCCTCAGTAATCCCCCCATCCATAACCTTTTCCCCCCCTACATCTCTACCCTAAACTCCTGATACCTCCCCCCTAATCTCCATCCCAAAACCCCCCCCCATCACTTAAAACCCAACTCCTATACCTCCCCATGTAAAATTTCCCTCCCCAAAACCTCCCCACTACATCTCTGACCCCATCCCCCTCCCTCAGTAATCCCCCATCCATAACCTCCCCCCTCCCTCTCCTTTTCCCAAAACTCCTTACCCCCTATTTTAAACTCCTCCAAACCTGCCCCCCCCCCCTCTACCCAATTCCTGATACCTCCCCAGTAATCCCATCCAAACCCGTCCCCCCCCCACACTTCCCTAACTCCTTACTCCCCTCATGAATCCCATCCATAACCTTTCCCCCCCCTACACCCCCTAATCCCATACCTCCCCATTAATCTCCATCCATAAAATTCCCCCCTAAACTGTACCCTTTAACCCTAATACCTCCCCTCAAATCTCCACCAAACCGTTTTCCCCCCTACCTCTACCCTAAACTCCTAAACCTCCCCCATTTAATCTCCATCCATAACCCCCCCCAAACACCTACCTTAATCTCCCATACCTCCCTCATGTAACTCCATCCATAACCTTCCCCACATACATCTCAATCCTAAAAACCCCGAAACCCCCCCCCTCATTAACTCCATATATAACCTGTCCCCCAACACTCTATCCTAATCCCATACCCCCCCTCATGTAATCTCCAACCAAACCTGTCCCCCCATACATCTCTACCCAAAACTCCCCCATACCTCCCCATGTAAACTCCCAATAACCCCTCCCCCCAAAAATCCTTCCCTAACTCCTGATACATCCCCTCATTTATCTCCATCCATAACCCTCCCCCATACATCCTGCCCCAATCCCTGAACCTCCCCTCATGTAATCTCCATCCATTACCTGTCTCCCCCCATACATCTCTGCCCTAATCTCCTGATACCTCCCCTATTGTAACCTCCATCCTAATGAAGTGACACCTCTGATGCCAGTTCATTCTAGTTGTGTAAGGCTCTGGCTGTGTATGTGAGCCCTCTTCGGGTCTATACCATGCAGGACAATGTATGGCTCCCTCTATATTGATGTTTTCTTGTGTTACGATCTTAGGGACATGATTATTGGAACCTGCAGTGCTCTATGGAAATCCAGGATAATGGGGGTTGTGAGCTCAGCTGAGCTGTGAGTGCATCTCCAGGTGGGACAGGAATATAATGCATGACTCAACTCAAGAACAGAAGGCAAATAATTGATCCGTACTCAGCAGAACCGGGAGATGATCTCATGAGGGGCTGGCACAGCGGGAACCCATAGAGACAGTGAGGCATCATCTCAATTCCCAGAACTGGGCTCACTCCAGAATGCAGCTCTAACAGGCCCCCTGGGCACAGCAATGGGCACCCAGCAACGTCGCTCAACCCTAGAGCCCAATGGAGAAGAGATCTGACCCAGACACAGTGTCATATCCCATACAGATTGTGTCCCCAGCATAGGGAGCTCATGGCCTCTACTCACATTTCTCTAAGGGATTGCGCCTCTGATGCCTGATTACACCCGTCTGATGGTAAAAGAGCCTGTACTGGGGGAGAGCGGGGCACTCAGCCCACCATGGGCCCTCCAGAAGATCAGCACTGATCCATGGTCACACATCCTGGCTGCACTGTATTGTGCGGCCAGCAGTGTCCATGTCACACAAGAAGGCTTCACTGACTTCCATCCTCACCATCTTCTCTTCCTTCCTTTATTTCAATTTTAACTCCTTTCCTTCTTTCCGCATACATTTCTTCTGTCATGATCATGCCTGACAGAGCCTCAGCTTTGGGCTCTGGTCACCGACCGTGGCCGTTGCGACGGAAACCCTGGTTTCTTACATGATGCTTAGAATTGTATTCACTAGTGTGAACTGTGTTCTCCTCAATGTTTGCCTGATTGATTTCTGGCCAACGCCCTGGTCAGAAATCCTCCAGTACTCATAGGGGTTAATCAGCTCCCTGGATTGACAGGTCCTTCCACCTATCCTAGCTACTCTACTTCTACCCCTTTCCTATATATAGCCGCTGCTTCCTCTTCTCTTTGCCTGCTAGATTGCGTTCCTTTATAGTTAGCCTGTCATATTGTTGTTTCTCTGTGCTATTGATCTCTGCTTGTTTCTGGTTTCTCCCTTTGCCTCACGATTCTGTACCGCGCTGCCTGCCCCGTTATTGACTTGGACTGTCCGACTACTGGTTCTGTGTTCTTTGTTTGTTTGTCTTTGTCTGTGCACGCTGCTCAGTGTAGCCTTCAGTCTTCTGGTTGGGGCCGGCCTGTTAAGGAGTCGGGTTCCCCAATAGGCAGGGACAGAGGCTGGGATCAGTGTCAGGGCACCACTTGTCCTTGTCTTGTGTGCGTCCCTGACCATCCCTAACATTATAGCAGGCCAAAGCCACCTCAAGGAAACGCAGAACGCCCGAGTATTTCCCAGGAAGGTAACTTGGGTATACTGGTACCTCCTAACTATGGTAATAAGTTTTTTTTGCCTGTATCCTTGGTCTCTAATTCTAAGAATTTTGCTTGTCAAGCTATGATTGACTCAGGTGCTGCTGCTAATTTTATTAGTATGCCTGAAGTCCAAGCCTTGGGTTTGGAACTACTTTCATTGAGTTCTCCCTTTTTTGTTTCAGGAGTAGATTCTACCTCCCTAATCGGGGGAAGAATCAAATTTCGTACTGCTGAGATAACTTTGAATGTTGGCATGTTCGCATACGGAAAAACTTTCGTTTTTGTCATGGAGAAACTTGCTGCGGATATTATTCTTGGCTTGCCCTGGCTCCGCCTCCATAATCCTGTGTTTGACTGGAGGACCACTGAGCTGATCAAATGGGGCGACTCATGTAGTTCTCATTTGAAGAGTGTTGATCCCTTGGTGTGTGCTGTGATTAATACTCACGATATTTATGAATGTAAATCTGACATCTTAGATAGAGATGTTGCCGATAATCTGCCTCCACACCAGCCTGATGATTGTACTAAGACCTTCACTCCGGGGCAAAGCTTAACTTGTCTGTCCTGAAGCAAGAACTAAAGCATTTGTATAGTAAGGAACCTGAAAATTTTCTTTCTCCGGAAGTAGTGTTCCTGACTACTGATTCACAGAGTTCTGCTCCGTCTAAGCTGTCCCCCCCTTGCTATGAGGAGGATTCCCATCTCATGTACTCTGCCACTAAAGGTTGTGAAACCAAAATAGAATCCATTGTTTAATCGACTGTGCACAGTCTGGGCTAGGAGTCATAAGACTCTTAAAATGCTCAACTAAAACAAATCAATAAAAAATGCCGACCCAGACCAAAATACCTCCGTCTTCAAGTCCTCTAGCACATTGTGCTCCCAAGCCTAAAAAGGGAACAGTTGGTCAAGCCCATCACACTAAACCAAGGGGGTCTGGTGAGGGTCCGGTGGCCCCTCCTAAAGGGGGGGGTACTGTCATGATCATGCCTGACAGAGCCTCAGCTTTGGGCTCTGGTCCGCCAGACCGCGGCCGTTGCGACGGAAACCCTGGTTTCTTACATGATGCTTGGAATTGTATTCACTAGTGTGAACTGTTTCTCCTCAATGTTTGCCTGATGATTTCTGGCCAACGCCCTGGCCAGAAATCCTCCAGCACTCATAGGGGTTAATCAGCTCCCTGGATTGACAGGTCCTTCCACCTATCCTAGCTCCTCTACTTCTACCCCTTTCCTATATACAGCTGCTGCTTCCTCTTCTCTTTGCCTGCTAGATTGCGTTCCTTTATAGTTAGCCTGTCATATTGTTGTCTCTCTGTGCTATTGATCTCTGCTTGTTTCTGGTTTCTCCCTTTGCCTCACGATTCTGTACCGCGCTGCCTGCCCGCTGCCTGCCCCGTTATTGACTTGGACTGTCCGACTACTGGTTCTGTGTTCTTTGTTTGTTTGTCTTTGTCTGTGCACGCTGCTCAGTGTAGCCTTCAGTCTTCTGGTTGGGGCCGGCCTGTTAAGGAGTCGGGTTCCCCAATAGGCAGGGACAGAGGCTGGGATCAGTGTCAGGGCCCCACTTGTCCGTGTCTTGTGTGCCTGACCATCCCTAACATCTTCCTTTTCTGTTATGTCTTTGATCTCCTCCACCTTCTTCACCATCATTCTTTTTCTTCATTCTTCTTCTTTCTTTTTACTTACCCCAATTTCTCCCCCATTCTATTTCTTTTTTACCTCCACTCTTTTGTCTTCAGTCCTTTCCACTTTGCTTTTTTCCCATTTTTTTCTTTCTTTTTCTTGTTTCGTCTATCCCTCCTTTCCTTCTGTTTCCTCTTCTTGCTTTATGTCTTCCTTCCTTCTTGTACCATTTTTCCATTCTTCATCCTTTCTTTCATTTCTCCCTTCCTTCCTCTCACCCTCCCATCCATCTTTCTTTATTTCCCTCTCTCCTTTCCCTCCCTCCTACTTTCCCACCTTTCCTTCCTTCCTCTCTTCTTTCTTTCTTCTTCCATTACTTTTTCTCTTCCTTTCTACATTCCATTCTTACTCTTTTCATCCCTTCATTTCCATTTTTCTTTAGCTTTTCTTTCTTTCTTTCTTCTCTTTTTTGTATTTCTTCTATTCCTTTCATCCTCTTTTCTTTTCTTTCTCTCTATTCCATTCTCTCTTTTCCTTAATTTTCCCCTTCCGTGCTCCTTCCTTTCTTCCTGCCTTCCTGCCTGCCTCTCTCCCTCTCTTGCTTCTTCTCTTCCTTCCTCTCTCCCTTTATACCTTCTTTCCATATTATCTTCCTTTATCTTTCTCTTCTTCTCTCCCTCTCTTTCAATTCTCCCTCTTGCTGTCTCTCTTTTCTTCCTCCCCTCCCCTTCAACTTTCCCCCTCCCCCTTTTTCCTTTTTTGCCATCCTTTTTCCCCTTCTCCCTCTCTTCCTTCCTCTCTCCCACTTTTCCTTCCTCTTTCTCTTCATTTTTCCCTCTCTTTCTTCCTCCTTCTCTCCCTCTCTTTCTTCCTCCCTCTCTTATTTTTTACCTTCCTATCTTCCTTCATCTTTCCCTTCCTCTCTCCCTCTCTTTCTTCCTCCCTCTCTGTCTCTTTTTTCCTCCCTCTCAACCTTCCTTCCTCCTTCACTTCATTTTTTCCTCCTTCCCTCCATCTCTTTCTTCCACCCTCTCTCCCTCTCCTTTTTTTTTCATACCCTTCCTTACCCCTTTTTCCCTTTTTTCCCCCCTTCTTTCCCCCGCCTTCCCTCTCCGTTTCTTACTCCTTCTCTCCCTTTTCTTTTTTTCCTGCCTCCATCCCTCCCTCCCTCTCTTTCTTCCTCCTTACCTTCCTACTGCCCTCTCTTTCTTCCTCCCTCTCTTCCTTCTTCCATGCCTTCTTCTCTCCCTTCCTGCCTCCCTTCCTCTCCCTTTCTTCCTCCCTTTGTTCGTTTCTTCGTTTCTTTCTCCCCCGGTTTCCCTTTCTCTTTCTTTTTTTTCCCCCCCATTTTCCCCACCTTTTTTTTTTTCTTCCCCTTTCCCGTCCCCCTTTTTTTTTTCTTTTTTTTCACCCCCTCCCCCTTTTTTTCATCCCGCCTCGTCCCCCTTTCCCACCTCTCTTCCTTTCTCTTTCCCTTTCTTTCTTCCTCTTTAACTTCCTCCCTCTCTGTCTTACTTCCATCTTCTCTCTGTCTCTTATTTTCTTCCTCCCTCTTCCATCTCTCCCTTCCTCCCTCTCTATGTCTCTTCTTTTCTTCCTCCCTCTCTCTTCCTTCTTCTCTCTCTCCCTTCCTCGTTTCTTTCCTTCCTCCCTGATTTTTCTTCCTCCCGCCCCCCCCTTTCCCCCCCCCCCCCCCCCCCCTCTTTTTTTTTTTCCCCCCCCCACCCCCTTCCTTTTGTGCCCCCCCCCCCCCCTCTCTTCTTCCTTTCCTCCATCTCTTCCTTTCTTCCTCCTGCTCTTCCTCTCTTCTTCCCTTCCTCCCTCTCTTCTTCCCTTCCTCCATCTCTTCCTTTCTTCCTCCCGCTCTTCCATTCTTCCTCCCTTCCCCCATCTCTTCCTTTCTTCCTCCCTCTCTTCCTTTCTTCCTCCCTCTCTTCCTTTCTTCCTCCCTCTTCCTTTTCCCCTTCCCCCTTCTTCCCTTTTCCCCCTCCCCCTCTTCCTTTTCTCCTCCCTCCTTCCCTCTCTTCCCCCTTTTTTTCCCCCCCTCTCCCCCCTTTTTTTTTCCTCCCTCTCTTCCCTTTTTTCCCCCCTTCTCCTTCTTTCCTCCCTTCTTCCCCTTTTTTCCTCCCTCTCTTTTCCTTTCTTCTCTTTCCCTTTCCCCCCCCTTCCTTTCTTCCCCTCCCTTTCTTCCTTTCCCTTTTTTTCCTCCCTCTTTCCTTCTTTCCTCCCTTCTTCCTTTCTTCCCCTTTTCCCCTTTTTCCCTTTTTTTTTTTTCTTCCCTTCCTCTCTCTCGTTCTCTTCTTTTCTTCCTCCCTCTCTCGTTCTCTTCTTTTCTTACTCCCTCTCTCCCTATCTTTCTTCTTCATTCTCTCCCTCCCTCCCTCTGTTGTACATGCAGCTTTGGATCCCCTGTGGAGGGCTCAGGACACCACTCGGGGTTTTAACCCCCCAGGGAGGGAGGGTTTTCTTTTTCCACCCCATTTACATACCGGGGCCATTTTAATAGGTCCCCCCCAAATCTGTTTAATTTTTTTCCTTACTCTAATGAGAGCGGAGAGGAGACGCGTGGATGAGCAGGAGCCGCTCTCCTCCTTAACTCCCTCTCACCCTGGACCAATTGGGAGAAAAATCCCCAGAAATGATTCCGGAGTCTCCCCCGAGGGGGCTAATACGTGGTCCACTGAGCTTGAGCAGGGGCATGGGGGGGAGAGCACAGAATGTTGTTTGGGGGGTTTTCTTGGAAAGTGGGGGTCAATAAGTTCTGAGTTTATTAATGGGTAGCTTGTTTTCATTTATAAAGGTCAGATCTAGGGTTTCTTAAGACCTTAGATAGGTGTGTTAGGTGATAGTTCAGGGAATATATAAAGGTCTGGGGTCTGTTAGGGGATAGTTAAGGGAATATATAAAGGTATGGGGTCTGTTAGGGGATAGTTCAGGTAAAAAAAGGGCTGATCGGGGTTTTGTTTGGGATATTTAGGGAATAATAAAGGTCTGGGGGTCTGTTTGGGGAATTTAGGGGAAATTAAAAGGCTGGTCTGTTTTAGGGGTATTTAGGGGAAAATTTAAAAAAGGTATGGGTCTGTTAGGGGGTAGTTTGGGAATAAAAAAGGTCGGGGGTCTGTTAGGGGGAGTTAGGGAAAAAATAAAGGTGGGGGGCTGTTAGGGGATCATTCAGGAAAATATAAAGGTCGCGGGCTGTTAGGGGGGTAGTTTAGGGGAAATATAAAGGTCTGGTCTGGGTTGTTTGGGGGCTTTGGGAAAATAAAGGCTGATCTGTTAGGGGTAGTTTAGGGAATTAAAAGGCTGGGGGGGTCTGTTTGGTGGGGGTTTAAAGGAAAAATAAAAGGTCTGGGGTTTTTAGGGGGGATTTAGGAATAAAAAAAGGCTGGGGGTTTAAAGGGGATAGTTCAGGGAATATATAAAGGTCTGGGGTCTGTTAGGGATAGTCAGGGAATAATAAAGGTCTGAGGGCTTTTGGGATAAAACAGGGATATATAAAGGCTGGGTTCTGTTAGGGGATAATTCAGGGAAATAAAAGGCTGGGGGTCTGTTTTGGGGTTTGGAATAATAAAAGGGTTGGGGGTCGTTAGGGGATTTAGGGAAAAATTTTAAAAGGTTGGGGGGTTTTTGGGTATTAAAGGGAAAAATAAAGCTGGGGCCCGTTAGGGATGTTAAAGGGGTAATTTAAAGGTCTTGGGTCGTTTTGGGATGTTTGGGGAAAATTAAAAACTTTTTTTAGGGGGAATTTAGGGGGAAAATTAAAGGTTTGGGCTGGGGTTTTTGGGGGGGAAATTTAGGAAATAAAAAGGTTGGGTCGTTTGGGGAAAATTTAGGGAATAAATAAAGGGGTTTTTGGGTCTTTTGGGGGGGGTTTTTTTGGGGTATATAAAGGTCTTTTGGGCGTTAGGGGGTAGTTAGGGAATAATAAAGGTCTGGGTTGTTTGGGGGAAATTTAAGGGTAAAAAAATATTAAAAGGGTTGGGGTTTGGGTTACTTTAAAAGGGGGGTCGTTAAATTTTTGGGGTAATAAAAGGTCTGGGTCGTTAGGGGTTTGTTTTTGGGGAAAATATAAGGGCTGGGGGTTGGGGGGTAGTTTTTTGGGAATTTAAAAGGTCTGGTCGGGATTTTAGGGGAGTTTTGGGAATATTTAAGGTCTGGGGTCCGTTAGGGGATGTTTGGGGTATTAAAGGTCTGGTTGGGGTTTTATGGAAGTTTAGGAATATAAAAGGCTGGGGTCTGTTAGGGGATAGTTTGGGGGTATAAAAGGGGCTGGGGGCCCCCGTTTGGGGTGTTAGGAATATAAAAAGGTCTGGGGTTTTTAGGGGATTTCAGGGAAAAAAAAAGGTCGGGGGCGTTGGGGTATTAAAGGGGGTAATTTTGGTCTGGGGATTGGGGGTATTTTTGGGAATAAAAAAAGGGGATTTGGGTCGTTAGGGGTAGTTTTAGGGGTTATAAAGGCTGGGGGCTGTTTGGGATAGTTAGGAAATATAAAGGCGGGGTTTTTAGGGGTGTTAGGGAAAAAAATATAAAGGGCTGGGGTCTGTTGGGGATAGTTTTTGGGAATATAAAAGGTCTGGTCTGGGGTCTTTAGGGGGATTTTGGGAATTATAAAAGGGCGGGTTGTTAGGGGAAAAGTTTTTGGGGTATATAAAGTCTGGTTGGGGTTTGTTGGGGGAAATTTTTTGGGAATATTAAGGTCTGGGGCTGTTAGGGAAATTTTAGGGGAAAAATAAAGGGGCTGGGGGCTGTTAGGGGAATTAGGGGAATATATAAAGGCTGGGTTGTTAAGGGGTGTTAGGGAATATATAAAGGTTGGGTCTGTTTTGGGGGTTGTTTTTGGGAATATATAAAGGTCTGGGTTGGTTTTGGGGTTTAGGGAAAAATAAAGGGGTTGGGGGGCTTTTGGGGGTATTCAGGGGGAAAATATAAAAGGCTGGGGTCTGTTTTAAAAAAGGGT
>JAODAL010058309.1:0-22162 GCA_025379985.1 Phyllomedusa bahiana
AAAGGTTTTTTTTTTGGCACCTTTCAATTCACCAGTGGTGACCCCAAATTGTGTTTTCACTTTTAAGTGCAAGGTGCCTCAATGAACAAAGCTGTAGTGCCCCAAAAGTGAAAAAACACGTATCTGTAAGTTATTCGGACAAAAAAAAAAAAGCTATTTTTGGCACCTATTCACCTGTGTGACTACAAAATTGCTGTTTCTAATTTAACTGCAAGGTGCGCTATAACAACAAGCTGGAATGGTGCAAATTAAAAAAAAAACACTATCTGAAATTATACTGGATAATAAAAGTGGTTTTTGCACCTATCAAAGAGACCTGCAGTTACTAGAAAAGAAGTGTATCCTAATATAAGTTCAGGCTGCCCAATATCCAGGCAATATTTCAATAGAAAACCTTTAATAATAAAGCTATTGCAGTGCAATGTCTACACTAAGTCTTGGTGAACTTTATCCAGTATTCTTTATAGACCTTGTCTGTGTTTGCCCGTGCCCCCCCCCCCCGCTCCCCCTCGTGACTTTACAGCGGTAGATGCTCCTTTAAAATTCTCTACCTAACTACATAAAATCTTCCAATCTCTGATCTAACTAAGTTGTAAGGATCACAGCTAACAGCAGAGCTTTCTCTGTGAAGAAATAGAATTTCGCTGAGTTGTTTGGACACAGGAACAGCGCACGTCCTCCTGCTATGAGACGCTGAGAGACACTGATCATGAACAGGAAGGGCTGTTCTATGTAAAACGAGGACATGTGATTTTTCCAGCCAATCGCAACCATACACATCCCAGTCATGACGTCGCACACACATCTCACCCTGCTCTATTCTGTAAGCTGATTTGCTGGCCGCCAAAATGACAGGAAGCGCCTATCTTAATAGATGATGCACAGATTTTAACCTAAATTATCGCATGATCTAAAAATTTCGATCAACATAAAAACTGTGCCGATTTCAACTTTGTCGATAATATTCGCTCAACACTAGTGATGTCCAATGTCCATGGAGATTTGTTTTCTAATGCAGCAGAGCAGGGGGCATAGGAACACTTACATCCCCCCTGCTCTGCTGTGTTAGCAAACACAGCTTCACAGACCTCTCGGCTCCACACCCGTGCTCCACACTCATAAATCAGCCCTCTCCCTGCTGTCTCCTGACTCTGTGGAGAGGAACAGCAAGAGCTCAGCAACAGCAGCAGCACAGTGCGGCTGATCCAGCAGTTGCATCCGGCAGATCTAGGCAGGCACACACAGGGTTAACCCTAGCAGCAGAACACTGACCCCTCCTTCCCCCCTGCTGTATAGAAGTTACTGAAGTCGGAGGAGAGACGTCTGTGTGCTTTCTGCTACTCTGGATTTCCATGATCTAGGAAGGGCACAGTAAAGTTTATTACTTCTTTCACTGTAGTTTTTTTTTACTATCCACTATAGTTAGTGGATGAGGTACAACTTTGAGTAGGAGGCATGGGGCAGTAAACTCTCATGTAGTTTCCCTAGAACACGATCCCAATGCTAAGTCTGAATGACTGAGACTTAGAATTTGGAGCGAGCACCAGGGTGATGATGTAGGTGCAGGGAAGGGGGAATGGGGAGGAGAAGAGGCAGAAAGAAGCACGCCCCTGAATTCAAAAATCTTATGGTCCCAGAAACACTGAGGTAGGCTGAAAACCTATAGTCTGCTTCCTGTGTTAGGATGGCGGCCATTGAAGAGCTTCTGGAGAAGCTGCAGGTTACAGCTGGCTCCAGAGGCCACTAATGGCTTTAAGACCAGGTCAGAGGAGCATTAAGTGGAGCCGCGTCTCCTGCTGTAGCTCAGGGTGTTTACGAGGAGTGAACGAAGGGCTAGGACACTGTAGCGCCTGAGTCCGAATATTCCTCCCTGAGCCCGGCGATGCCACAGGAGCCCCTCTGGGGACCCTGCAGGATTAGCCCCATGGTCTGGAGCAGTGTCTGGGGGCCCAGTTCTACCAGGATGCTGCATAGATGCCCGGGTTCAGGGGCAGGCAGGAGGTCTTGCTTCACCATAAGGGTGGGGCCGGCTGCGCCTCCTGAGGCTACTATATCTGCCCGTGCGGCAGGCCATCTGGGCAATGCTCCTGCTAGGGGACCTACCAGGCATTAGAGGAGGGGGAGTACAGGGGTGTCGGGTCTTGTGAGTTTGCTGAACAGGATGTTTCCAGTGGGCAGTATAGGGTCGGCCTAGACAGCCATGATACAGACATCTTGCATTCAGGATTGGGGCCATCGCACTTGACCCCAGAGCTAACTCCTGGCCTGCCCACCCGGCCCAGCTCCAGATCATCATCCATTTCCAGATCCACCCTTGCTCCCAGTTGGGGAGAGTCAGGAATCCGGAGAACGTCATCCGGGACCTTGTTTTGCGGCTGGCGGGCTCACAGCACCCGTGCAGTCTGGTAAGTTAACCTCTATGTCGTGTCCATTTCCCCTCATTATTATGTCACAGGGCACAGTGCTAGGTCAGCTCCCGGGAACAGGTCAGCTTTTGGGCAGTGGGGGAGGAGAAGGGGAGAAGCTAGCAGTTTGCGATTAGTTTTCAGTAGATTTTGGCTAAGTTGAGCCAGGTCAATAGTGTTACCTTCCCCCCCTTTGGCAGCGTCATTATATCCCCCGGTCGTAGTCGGTGACACTGTGGTACCAGGTGGTGGGACAGTGGAACCACTAGGGATGGCGGTGCCGATGCAGATGGATAAGGAAGCGGAAGGTGCGTCTTCATGTGTTTTGAGGGCCCCTTACATGCTCACTTGAAGAAAGAGAAGATATGGAATGATGAATATGTGGAGATTTTTTCACTTCTTCCTCTGGAAAAATGTAATCTTGACAAGGGAAAAAAGGGATGAAAAGCAAAAAAGAAGAGGTGGAAAAGCGCAGGTGGCTGCTTATACCACAAACCTTTGCTAACTGGTTGCAAGTGTTTGTGATTTTGGCCAGGGTGGTGGACGAAAAGGTGTCGGAACACTGTTCACTGCTATTTTGCTACATGGACACCATCGGCGAGGCACAGAGGGTGTATAGGGGCCAAGCTTGGCTTTGATATGCTGAACAGTTTAGTCATCCTTCTATTAGATGGGACTACAAAGACATTGGTCTTTGGCTCAGGGTGAAGGTGCCCACTGTACTAGCCACGGAGGAAGTTCAGCTAGAGGGTCTTCTCATGCAGGAGGGTAAAGTTTGCGCTTATTTTGGCAGTTCAACAAAGTCCAATGTAAGTTTGGGACCGGCTTCAGATTTAACCCCTTAAGGACCTTGGGCGTATGAGTACGTCCCAGGGTCGCTAAGAAGCTATTCAGGGGGATGCAGAGCAATCCCCCAAAAACAAACCGCCGGGTGTTAGCGGCTAATCGCAGCTAACACTCGGCAGTTACAGCTCTGTTTAACCCTTTAGTTGCCGTGGCAAAGATGGGCGTGGCATCTAAATGAATGAAGAACGGTGCTGCACACCATTCTTCACGGCGATCGGTGTCCCCGCATCATAAGTGCGGAGATCCGATGCCTGGACACAGCACCGGGGAACTTTGTGAAGGCTCCCACCGCTGCCATGTCCTCATTGCCCCACATCCCGACCCAGGCAGGAAGTGGGGAAACCACCATCTTGGTACAGTCTAATGCATTAGACTGTATTAACGATCGCACCATAGGGGGAATCAATTTGAAAGTAAAAAAAAAATAAAAAAAATAAAGTTTTAAAGTACAATAAAAAGTATTAAAAGTTCAAAATACCCCCATTTCCCCATTTTACAAATAAAAACAATAAAATAATATTTGGTAAAAAAGTCAGATCTCTAAAAATATAAAATCATTTATCCTGTACGCTGAACACCGTAGAAGAAAAAAAATTCCAAACGCCTAAATTGTGTTTTTTTGGTAATTTCACATCACTTAAAAATTGGAATAAAATTAATCAAAAAAGTCACATGCATTCTAAACTGCTAGCAATAAAAAGTACACTTCAGTCCGCAAAAAATGCACCATAACTGATGTCCGTAATGTTTGGAATTTTTTTATGGTAGCAAAACATAACGGAAACCCTACATGTTTGGTATTGCCGGATGCATATCAACCTGTAGAATACATGTAACAGATAACACATTATATTTACCAAAGATTGAACGGCGTAAAAGCAAAACACCCACGAACAAGGTGAAAGTACGTTTTTTTTCACAGTTTGTCTCACTTGGAATTTTTTGTGGTTTCCAGTATATTCTATAGTACAGTGAATAACACCATTTGAAAGTACATCTTGTGCTGCAAAATAAAAAACCCCCATATGTCTATGTAGGTGGAAAAATAAAAAAGTTATGGCTCTAGGAAGGTGAGGAGGGAAAAATGAACATGTCAACAAAAAAAAAAACGCAATGTCCTTAAGTGGTTAAGCATGTGTGTTCCGGGTATAGTGCCGTCTCGCACAGATTATCCAAATGCAACAGGAAGAGAAAGGGGGCAGGTGGCAATAGCCACCAGTGAAGCTGGAAAGGATGCAGGAATACCTATATAGATTTCCTGATAGGGGTGTGGTGAAGCTTTTGGAGAACGGTTTTGGGGACAGGTTCAGGAGACGGAGACAGAGCAGGGAGTAGGAGGAGTTACCCCCCGTATGACTCAGCATGCTGCAATTGGCTCCAGACAGTGGGAGGTGGGCAGGAGCATGGGGAGGGCTTTATAAGGCCTCCCTACGTGGACAGGAAGCAGGCACACCCCAGCAGAGAAGAGTCCCGCCCTCCCTCCCTGAGTGAACAATAGGTGGGCGGTATGCGAGGTTTGGCAGTGTCAGGCAGCGTCTTCGTGATATACTGTTATGGTAGCCTATGGGCAGTTGGGGTGCCCCCGAGCCTGGAGGTGATGGCTGAGGGTAATCACAATGGAAATTGGGGTCGCCAGACCATGTGGGTGGCTCGAAGAACCACAGCTCCAATTGTTCAGATGTGTTATGGTTGGTGGTTGCGTGAATATTTTTTCTTGGTTGTTATTTTTTGCACAATTTGCACAAGTATTTATACATGTTTCGTATTTTTGTTAAAAAAGCTCCTGTGTCCATTGAATCCAACCTCGGTGTGTTGTTTTTATTATTTGGTGAATAAAGTAGAGTGGTGGAGATGGTTGCCATTAGGGCAGGTTGATGGAGCATTTGCCATGAGTCGACAGTGCACTAACTCATGTATACAACTGGTAGCTACTAGTGTTGAGCGATTATAATCGACAAAGTTGAAATCGGCACAGTTTTTATGTTGATCGGAATTTTCCGATAACGCGATAATTTAGGTGAGAATCTGCGCAAAATCTATTACTATCGCGCCATTTTCGGTGCTTCCTTTCATTTTGGCGGCCAGCAAATCAGCTTAGAGCATAGAGCAGGGTGAGCTGGGTGTGCGACATCATGACTGTGATGTGTATGGTTGTCATTGGATGGAGAAATCACATGACCTTGTTTTACATAGAACAGCCCTTCCTGTTCAGCATCAGTGTGTCAGTGTGTCTCATAAGAGCAGGACGTGTGTTAGGTTTCTCCTCAATACAGCTCAGCGACACAGTTCTCTTTGTTCAACAGATTTAATTAGGTTAATTAGGTTAATTTTTACTTTTGTGCAGCCCAGTTTTGTTCAAAGACCCACCTTGTACTTATAATAGGATACAGAACTTTTTCTAGTCACTGCAGGTGTATTTCATAGGTGAAAAACCACCTTTTATTATCCGTACACAATTTAAGTAGTTTTTTTTCACTTTGGCGCAGGCCATTTTTGTTCAAAGACTCATCTTGTACTTATATTAGGATACAGAAATTTTCTTGTAATTTGCAAAGGGGTATTTCTTTGGTGCAAAAACCTCCTTTTCTTATCCGTTATAACATTTTAAATAGCTGTATTGCAGTTTTGGTTTGCCCCAGTTTTTTTCAAATAGCCACTTTGTACTTAAATTGGATACAGAAATTTCGTATTACGTTGGTTATTTCAATGTGCAAAAACCACTGTTTGTTTTCCGTATAACTTTTAAATAGCGTAATTGCACTGGTGCGGCCCCAGTTTTTTTCAATATTTGCCACGTTGTACGACATTCTATGAAAATTTTCTAGCAACTGTTCTCGTTTCTCATTGTTGCAAAAAACGCAATTTCTCATCCGTGTAACTTCTGAATAGTTTTATTGCACTCGTTTAATCTCAGTTTGGCGCAGAAAGCGCACTTGATATTTTTTGTTAAAAACTATCATTCAGTCCAACTGGGCATTGTAAATCCCGGGACAAAAGGAAGAACACTGTTTTTTTCCCTTACGTTCGGGAATCTGTTTCGTTTGTTTTACATTCAATGTCAGGTGAACAATGCACCAGTAGAATTAAGTTTTCTAGCAGCAGCAGTAAGGAAAACGAGTTTTTTTAATATATTTTTATTTTTTTATTGAAAATTTTTGTGAGGTACTTAAGGGCACCTGTGGGGGTTTTGGGTCATGCTGCCTTTCCAGGACAGGATAGTCAATGTCCTTAATAAATGTGGTTAAAAGACCCTTTTTCCGCATTTTTTAAATCTGGGGCATGCAGGTTGGGGGTCATGCGTGGCCCAGAACAGGTAAGTCAATGTCCAGTTAACTAAAATGGGGGTTGAAAGACTCCTTTTTCCGGCCCTTTTTTAAATTTTGGGGGGTCATCAGGTTTGGGGCTATGCGTCCCCCGGGGACAGGAAAGTCTATGCCCCGTAAATTTAAAAATGGGGGGTTGAAAGCCCCTTTTTTTTGCACAGACGGGTTTAAGGGTCATTCGGGCGGTACGGACAGATATAGTCAATGTCCAGTTCCTAAAAGGGTGTTCAAGACTCCTTTTTCCGGCACTTTCTAACTGGGGGTCGACATTTTAATGGTCAAAATGCGGTCCAGGACAGATATAGTCAATGTCCGTTCAACTAAAATGGTGGTTAAAAGATCCTTTTTCCGGCACTTTTTTAATCTGGGGGTCATGCAGTTCGGAGGCTCATCCCTGTGGCCCGGACAGGATAATCAATGTAAATTCAAGTAAAATGATGTTTCAAATAAACCCCTTCTGGCTTTTTTTTTAAAATTTGGGGGTCATGCGGTTTAAGGGGTCATGCTGGGTACAAGACGGGGATAGTGAATGGCTGTGACTTTTTTTCTGTGATTTTTATAATTTAAGTTTTGTTCCCTAAATGTATCACGTATCCAGTTTCCTGTTTGGATGTTTTTTTTCGCTTCTCCAGCCCTTTTGGGTGTAAAATAAGGTGTTTTTCCCTCTACCAAACTTTAATGGTCATGGGCGATAATCATTATCGACTACGGATATCGTCATAAATAATTGACGATATCCTTCGACCCATGACGATAGTCGACAAAATTCTCATCACTATTTAACTACCAAAAATTTAGTCATTTAAAGGGGGGGAAATTATGCCGCAGGCACTTGACAACTCCCCGTACATGGGGTGGTCGTATTTATAATATCGGGGCAGTTTTTTTGCCCTTGAGTAGTAGTATTATTGGGTCTTGGTATTGTAGGATTTTCTTTAGTTACAATCATATGTATGATATATTTGCTCCATGTATAGTAATATTTTTTTGTAACGAAATGACTATTTTTTGGGGTATTACCATACGTAGGTGAGAGGTTTTGAAAAAGGTTATTTGTCTGGGCTTATTGTACAGTGTACTGCTGAGTTAATGGACAGGATCTATGTGGAATACGTGTAAACATTAGTGACAGGAACCAAGACTGTGGAGTCAGTAAGCCAAAGCTCTGACTCTAACTACTCAATTTTCCTGACTCTGACTCCGACTCCTGATTCCGACTCGGACTCCTAACTCCATGTTTAAATGATAACTTTACTGAAATAAAATTGTAACATCAAACTTTTTTTTCACCTTTTAATACAGTTATTAACTATTTAGGGTTTAAAAATACAGTGACAAGCAAAATGGTAACAATATTTTTAACTTTGACTTTCAGGCTCCATATCTTACCATCCACTACAGCTTTGAATTTGAGACTACCATCATTTTGTAGACAGTTTGCAAGTTTTTATCCCCTCGTTTCTATCCCATTTGTAAATACTTCCTTTATCTCTCCTTTCTATATCCTATTTCCACTCCTTAGTTCTAGTGCTACCTTTTAAATACCTCACCTCCTTTCCTTAGTACTTTCTCCTGAACTGTTCACTGGATTGAACCTCATTTTTCTTACTAGTTCTTCTATTTTAAACACTAAGCTCTATAACGTGCCGCTCAATGCATGCGCACTTCACTTGCTTTTGCCAGTTACCTTCACTGACATATTTTTTCTTACAGCACATGCGCGGATACTTCCTGTGCATGCACAACTATGTCTTCCAGTTCCTCTGCATACCAGTCAGTCTCTGACTGCCTGCACTTCTATTTGGAAGTCTGTCCAGAATCTTTTTACCATCAAGGTATCTATATAAACATCTACTTCTCATGCTTACTATTATTCGATCCTAATACCATTGTATTCTAATTTTAAATCCTATTTGGCCTCCTTCTCTTGGGATCTTCCCCATACTTAGGCCTTATTTACATATCTCATCAGGTACCCCTTTTATGATCCCCTTTGTGACAACGGTGACTACTTATCTCTATGTATTTACTTACCTGCCCTAATATATATTCTTATTTTCAGCTGGTACACAATACATTGCGTACTGCTTTCTCTAACTGATCTTATAACCTCCATTGATATTACTAGGTATGTTTAGAACTTCTTCCTAAACGTTCCTCCGTGCATCTATTTCTCTTCACTATCTTTCTTTTAGCTACCTCATTGTAACAGAGTCTTGTCTGTCCCTCTTTCTGTCCATTTCTTAACTCTCTATTGTCTGTATCTCCATTGTTGGTGTTGCTCGCACATAGACGTTCCAGCAATACATCTGTTCATTACTCCTCTCCTCTACTCTCTCTTATACTTTGATTTACCAACTATCAGTGCAATATGTGTATATAGGCATGTATATCTCATATCTATCTTATTTACTTTATAGATGTCACTTCATAAAGACTGAATAGCCGAAACGTCAAGTTTTCTGACATCAATAGTCATCTGACATCTCCGTATTATTTATGACATATGTCAATCTGAGTTTGTACTTGTGCAGTAATTATGACATAGTTATCCTATCCTGTAATAAATGATCCACAATTTTGGATATATCTGGTATAACATAGCATTGGCATTACATTTGGTGTGCCTTGGACACATTTCTATTAATGTACTATTGGACCTTACGGTCCTTTATCTACTTGAGCACCCATCCCTCTTCTAAACAGGTGTGCGTGACCATACAATAATATCCCCTAATAATGGAGTCCCTAACTACCTACCTCTAGCTACCTACCTCTCTTGAATGCCCTGTACTCCTTTTCCCCACATTACTAAAGAAGACAGGGCTAGTGTCTTGCTGCTACAGCACTATTTCTGAACTGATATCCTTCTCATCTGCTAATCTTGCAAATTTTTGGGGTGTGCCAGAGCAGGACTAGTCTCCCTGACACTTTTCCCTCTATCCTTCTTTCTGACCTAGCTAGCTGCCTCATGTCTCTGCAACTCCATGCTGCCATCCTCCCTAGCATCTATCCCAGTGAGTGCTTGATCAGTGAGCAGCAGACTCACTTCCAAGTTGGCAATAGATTTCAGTGTTCCAAATTGCTCATTTAAATTCAGGATCTGGGCTTCTAAAGGTGCAGCCGCACAGCAGTAAGCACCCGTGTTACTTGGGCATTCATTTTGTTACATTGATAAAGCTCCAGGTTGCCTAATATTTATACACTGTGTGGTGGTGTTAAGTAGGTACTGTACAATACTGTTATTTTTGCACTGAATGGTGGTATGCTTATATGGAATATAGTATTGTTATTTAGGAAGAGTACAGGGTCCTTATTTTAGTAGAGTACTAGGGTATTACGTATGCACTATATAGTAATATTATCAGTTACTATGATGAACTGTTATCTATAGTATATTTCTGTGTTAACTGTGTGTACTGTATGGTATTATTATTTGGATGCTTTATAGTGCTTCATCGTGCAGTATCTGTGACAAGTTAGCTTTACTCTGTGGGTCAATACGATTATGGCGATACCCAATTTGTATCGTTTTTTTATGTTGAAGTGCTTTAAAAAAATAAAAGTGTTTTTATTGTGTAAAACAATAATTATGCATCGCTATATTCTCATAGCCATAACTTTTTTATTTTTCCACATACAGAGCTGTGTAAGCCCTTTCTTTTGCGAGATGAACCAACGTTTTAATTGGCACCACCTTGGTGTTTATATGAGTTTTTTATCACATTTTATTCCATTTTATGTGTTGCGGCATGAACAAAAATTGCAATTCTGATTGTTTTTTTTGTTTTTTTACGCCGTTAACCATGGGGGTTAATTTAAATGATATATTTATAGGGCAGGTCATTACGCATGTGGAGACACCAAATGTGGGTACTTTAATTTTTATCTTTTTTGGGGCGATTGACATTTGTAAAGGGGAAAAGGGGAGTGTACGTGATTTTACTTTATTTTTCGTGTTTGTATTTTACTGGTTTTTCACTTTTTTCACTTTTTTTTACTTCTTCAATTTTTATTTATTTTTTACTTTTCCCCATATGGGATTTGAATAGGGGATTCGATAGAAATCAATACACAGCTTATTGCTGTGTACTGGTTTCTATGACAACTGTCAGTCACGATGCTAAGCATACTTTCTGGGCTGTCACTTAGGGAGAGCAGCCGCACTTAGTATAGCGGGTTCATAAATCAGGTGCATGCTAGACTAGGCGCATGAAATTTGGCGTGTTAACGCCAAATTTCATACATGTCGTCCATAGTGTTTGAGTTGAGATATATTTGGGAGTGCCCGCCTTATTTCCATGTACTGTCAGCTTGCAGCTTGCTGAGAGCTTACCATACCTCTAGACTTTGCTTTGTGGAATCACCCCTTTGATTAATATTTAAATTTAATACTGTAAGACTGGTAGTAATAGATTGTGTTCACATCTAGAAGTACTGTGCCTTGTGGAAAATTACCTGCAAGGTAAAATTACATACTTCTTGCTATTTTTAAAACATGTTTCACCTGTAAAACACACGTAGTCCATAACTGCATTACGAATTAATAATAACATGCCTATGGTTTTGTTGCATGGTAATTAGTTATGTGATACGGTATTCTGATGTGTAAAACAGCCTTAAAGCTTGGATGTGTCTATTCTAATGAAAGTAAATTATCAATTAAAGTTGCCTAAAAGATCAACTTCTTTATCATGCAAGAACCATAAGTGTTTTCTTTTTTTTCTATAATTGAAATAATAAATAAATAATATAATAATAAATAATAAAAACAATATTTACATAAATACAAATAAATTACGTACATACATTTTTTGAAGATCTGAATAAAAGTGTGGCAAGTACCTATAAATGAAATAGAATAAATAGCTTTTTATTTTATTCTACATTGTAATATAAACAATTTGGATTAACAACTTAAGAAAAATAACACAAGAAAAATAAAAGTTTAACTAGAAACTACTTAATGGAAAACATTTAGACCGGCATGTATGAAACTTGGTGTGTCGACACAATTTTTTGTGTCTTTTTTCAGTGAACAATGTGCCCGAATAAGTGAAAGTAGTGAATGTGTGGTCATAAATGGCGCCTAAGATTCAACGCTCCTAATGTATGTGTTTGGCGCACCACAGTACTTTAGTAATGCACCAAACATGTGTATAAATGAATGCCAGAATTTGATAATGGCTACTAAAACAGTTCATTGAGAAAGGGATTTATGGTAGATGCTTTATTGGTTTCATTAATTTATATTATTTAATTTAAAATTAATTCTAGATTATATTAATTTTAAATACATTTTATGAGAAAATGTTATAATTTGGGGATGTTATAAATTGTTATATTTATTTTATATTATATAATGTATTATTAATTTATGTAATGTAATATTACAGTTTGATAATTTCCATAAATTACTTTTTATTATTTTACTGGTATAAGTTGAGAAATAATGGCCATTTTTGCCTTAATGGCAAATCTAGTTCCATTACGAATACTGAGGCTCAGACAGACCATATTTAAATTGATCTGGCTGTTCGAGCACCTATTCGCCTTGTTGTGCCGTCCCACATTCAGAAATGTGTCTAAATGCCATGAATGTGGTGCGACATGCCTCCAAAAAGCCTCACGAATGCCCCTATATGTTTACGGCATTACAGAGTGTTTTATCTGGTGCACAGTGTGCCAAACATGCCCGAATGATGCACCATACATAGGGAACAAAAGGCGGAACACTGACTTTTGGTGTATTTAATGCCAGAAAAATGAAATTGACCCGTTCATACATATCATCCTTAGTTTTGGATAGAGATTAATTGGTGCCCTACTAAGGCCAACTTCATAGAATGCAGTTTTGTTTCATTTGTTCATGCTGAAGTGGATCATAAACACAGGTGTAAAGGAGACACATTTTTCACTTTTTGGATCCCCCTCTATTTTTATTAAAAAGCTATATCAATAAACCAATAAACACTGTAACAATAATTACTGAACACATTATGTTACTTTTAAACCAAAACTGTATTGCACATAGCTTTTTTTTTGTTAAGGCAATCTAAGTAAAAAATCAACAATGAAATAAATAAAAATAACCGGGGGCACAGGTGGAAGAGAAACAAACAAGCTTTTAGCAAGCGTTTATACAATAGCATTTTTTTGTTTGGACTTCTTAAAAGCCATTTGTTTAAAAAAAAAAAATTGCAAAGTACTAAAACAGGTTATCATGCTCCAAGCTTTAATAAATATTTTTCTTACTAAATAAAAACTTACATCAGGGCAACTTTTTACTTTTGAGAAAAAAAAGTTTCAAGTGCATTTTTAAAACCCAATTTAGTTGGGATGTCTTTTTTTTTCTATTTGTGAAGTAGGTTTTATACAGACAAAAATAATACAGAATGTACTGCATTAGCTTAGATATACTTTATACTTCACCAAAGCCAAGTCTTGACTTGTGAGTTTTTATTTTTTTCATTGAAATCCAATCACCATATGCTACGGATATAACAAAGCTTAACTTGGTATCATGGCTTTTCGTGTTACATCTTAGAAGACAGCAAAACCATAAAAAGATTGAAAAATTTTTCTGTGCCAGATTCATGTTTGTCATCTATAATTTTACTTTTTCTACATCAAAAAACTCATTAATTGCATTCAAACCTTGCAAATGTATGTCCTGTTAATACAAATTAAATTGAATGATCCAGATTTGATTTGAAATAGATAAACAGGCACTTAGGGTCACATGTATGAAAACGGTCTAGGTCTAAAACTCACTTTGGCCCCAAAGCAACCAAATTCAATCCACTTTCATTTCAATTGTACTCTGGAAAAATGAAACGGGCGCTCTGTTTGGTTTGGGGGGCAACAAAGTGTTTTTTTAACCTAGACAGTTTTCTACATAGGGCCCCCTATGGGAAAACCCAAAAAAAAATTTTTTGGCACATGTATATTGTCATATTCAGCACTTTGCAACCTCTGAACCATAAACTCAAGTCTCTGGAACACAATTACCTTTGGGGGGTGCTGAAAATTTATACAGAGATATACAGAAGGAATCTACTAAAAAATGTTTATTCCATGTATTTTCCATTCGGTTTTGGGACGAAACCTAGTTTTAGAAATTTTTCCTTTGTTTTTTCTTTTTTTTGAATTTTTATATAAAAACAAGAAATTTCCCGAATCTTTTGCATGATCCAAGGTGCTTTCACATGGTGCATTTTTTGGGGGCTTTTTTTATGGTTTTTCAATGCGTTGTTTTTTTTTGCAGGGAAGGCCCCGCAATTAATGCTGTAAAATTGCTGCACAAAAATCGCAGCAAAAACCGGGGAAAAGAGTAATTGGGGATTTTTTTTTGCAGCAATGTACAGCATTAATTGATGTGCCCTTTTTGCACAAAAAAAGATTAAAAAACGCATCAAAAACGCACCAAAAACGCACTGTGTGAAAGCACCCTAATACAGGGAGTACCTGTTGTTCTATAAAATAGAACAAATTAATCAAATAGAAGTCAGCTCGCCCCCTCAGTTTAAATCAGCAACAGTTGTCAAGTGCTCAGAAGATTTCCAGGAATGGGACAACTTGAAGAATGGAAATAGGTAATGGGAAATTCGGCACCACAAATGTAGCTCTTCCAATAGTTAAAACAATTATCCTTTATTAAGCAGAGTGAAAACAAGGCCAATCAATTGCCACTATTAGAGCGCTTAAATGTTGTGGATAATGGTTCTATAGTATGGAGTCATAAGGGTTCTGTGCTTCTCTATATAACTACTGTTCACATGGCTTTGCAGAATGTCTAAACTACAATTTTAGTGTTTTATTTCATTATGGAAAATTGTATAACTTTTCTATATATAAAGACTAATCTGTTATAACAGATTTTTATAACATTGTACACCAGCTAGCAATGGTATGAGTAGTCAGTTTTTTGCAAGGATCCTTTTGTAAACTTGAACATTATTGTGTGCAAATGCTCACGTCCATCTTAAAATAACTTCAATATTTTGTGCTAATATAACAATTGTTTTTAACCTTCACAGATATGCCAAATTAACCCTAATTTTTTGCTGCAAAAAACCCTTCAGTCTATAACTACCACAATTCTTTTAATTTTTCATCTTACTTCATTAAACATTTATTTAAAGGGTAAACACAGTTTCCATGCACACCAGGCTTTCAAGTAATTACTTTAAAATATTCACACATATATTAAACCCTATTCATATTACTCAACCTATCTTCAGTATAGTATTAAAAGGAGGCAATTATTTGCATGCATTGTTCTCTTTTATGAAAGCAGCACTAATGTACCTTATTTTTGCAATCTTTTGTTAGAAGACGCATATATAGTTTACTACTTTTATAAAAATTAAACCCATGAGACATAGAGAATAATAATCCGAAAATTATAGACATAAGCCATATAACCCTTTCTAATGCATTTTGTTTTTAAGGGGGTGCAAAAATTGTAATTTTTAAACCCCCCTTTTGTGAAATATTTAGCTGTTACTTTATGTATTGCTGTTTTGCTAACTTTCCTACATCTAGAAATTATTGATTTTCAGATGAAAATATTAAGAGATAATTTAGTAGTAATTAATGTTAAAAGCAGCTCTGTAAAAATATATAACAGCTTTATTTAAGACATTTGCATTAAGGCTCAGTTTATAAATATTTTGTGTCATGCCAGGCATATTAAAGGAAGCCCTTATAAAGTATTGCATTAGAATTAGGAATCAGAGGATTCAAATGAAGGTATTCACATGTCCCATTATAACCTTTAAGGGCCGTTCACACGGCTTATTCTGGGACTTATTCCAGCCGTACTGCGAGCTGTATTTGCGCTGCAATACGGCTGGAATCCGTCCCAGTCATTACGGTAATCCACAGTTCTCATAGAGAACTATGGATCCCGTCTCTTCTCCCCGCTCGGCGAATACACGGAGGGGGGAGAAAGTGACATGCAAATTAGCTGTCTTCAATAGGCCAACAAAACCCTGGTATGGAACACGAGAAGCAGTCACCCACCCAACACTTTGACTGCTCCCAATAAAAGCCGTCCTGAACTAAGCTGTATTCACACAGTTAAACTAACTGGTCAATATATGCCAACTACCTACTGCAGCTGACACAGAATAAAGCGACAGCTCCTACTTCACTGAGACCACGTTTCTTGGTGACGTGCATCTGTTTTCACCATGTATATGTGAGAACTCTGGGTGCAATGTATACACCATTTACCACTTTATCAGTCAGGGCCTTACATATCTCTCCTTTTGCTCAGACCTGTGGGGAAGAGCACACTGTGCCTTCAGACAATTCAATGGACATGTGACAATTCATCCGCATTGTATTGCTGAAAACCAGGACGGTGTTCCACATAAAACTTGAAGTCTTGTAAGGCCAAAAACCACCTGGTGTCCCTTGCAATTTTTTATTCAGGCCCATTCACTTTAAAGGTGAGTAGTCAGTAAACAGCTTGAATTGTCTGCCCAACAAAAAATACCTTAAGGATTCGATCACCCACTTAAGAGCAAGGCACTCCCTCTCAGTTATGGCATAATTTTTTCTGTGGATGTCAGGTTTTTGCTTAAGTAGACCACTGGATCGTCTTCCCCATTAACTTTCTATGATAGGACAGCTTGTAGCCCCACATTAGAGGCATCTGTCTGTACTATAAACTCATTTTTAAAGTTAGCGCAATTAACACGGGTCTTTTGCACAAGATCTCTTTTAACATTTGGAAGGTTTCCTCTGACTTCTCATTCCATTTTACCTTTGTGGAATTAGCCCCTTTTATAAGGTCTGTAAGGGGAGCTGCAATCTTGGCAAAATTTTGGACAAACCTTTGATAATACCCAGCTATCCCTAAGAAGGCTCTCATCTGCTTTTTTTTAACCGGGTTGTGGACGGTTTTTATTAGCCTCTACTTTGTCCATTTGTGGCTTAATAACCCCTCATCCAATATTATAATATTATAGCCCAAGTACCGAGCCTCCTCAAGACCTATGGTACACTTTTTTGTGTTTGACATTATACCATCCTCCTGAATAAGCCACTGCAAATGCTCTGTGGGGCTGTAGAATGAAATCAATAAACCTCTGAAATGTGGCTGGAGAACCATTTAGCCCTAAAGGGAGTACCACATACTGAAAATGGACGAACGGTGGGGAAAATGAGATTTTCTCTCTTACATAGTTACATAGTTTGTAAGGCTGAAAAAAGACAAGAAGTCCATCCAGTTCAGCCTATCTTGCTAAAGTGCTGATCCAGAGGAAGGCAAGAAACCCCAATGAGGTAGAAACGAATTGTCCTCATTTTAGGGAAAAAATTCCTTCCTGACTCCAATCTGGCAATCGGAAAAATCCCTGGATCAATGACCCCTCTCCAGAATCCTAGTCACTATAACTTGTTATATTATTACGCTCCAGAAATGCAACCAAACCCTTTTTGAACTCTGTTATTGAATTCACCATGACAAGTTCCTCTGGCAGAGAGTTCCACAGTCTCACTGCTCTAACAGTAAAGAATCCCTTTCTATGTTTATGTAGAAACTTTCGTTGCTCAAGACGTAGAGGATGTCCCTTGTTCTAGATACAGTCCTGGGTATAAATAAATCTTGTGAGAGATCTCTATATTGACCTTTAATGTATTTAAACATATTTATTATATACACCCGACGCCGTCTTTTCTCTATACTAAATAACCAATCTTGCTAATCTTTCTGGGTATTGCAGCCCACCCAGTCCTTTTATTATTTTTGTCGCCGCCTTTGTACCTGTTCAAGCTCTACAATGTCTTTCCTGTGCAGTGGTGCCCAAAACTGTACACAATATTCCATGTGTGGTCTGACCAGTGACTTGTATAATAGGAGAATGATGTTCCCATCATGTGCATCTATGCCCCTTTTAATACAACCCATGATCCTTTTTGCCTTGGCAGCTGCTGTCTGACACTGGCTGTTACAATTGAGTTTACTGTCCACCAGGATGCACAAGTCCTTCTCTTGCCACTTTAATAAGTGGCACCGGCCAATAGCCTTTGGCCAGGTCAAGGACGGTAATACAAATTGCAGAGCCCAACTGTTCAATTAACTTGTCCACCCTAGGCATGGGAAGTCATTGCAAAGCCTGAGAGTGCCATCAGGTTTAAGCATAAGGACTATGGAACTTGACCAGCCTCTTCTTGACCATTCTATAATTCCAAGGGACAACGACTTTTGTACCTCCTCTGAGATGGCATCCTCTGAGTTTCGGTTACATGATACAACCTCAACCTCAATTTTTGACCGGGTTTGTTACTATGTCATGCTCAATGACATTCGTTTGACCCAGCAGTTCCGAGAAGGTCTCTCTGTTTTTCTGTAAAAACTTTTTGACCTCTTGCACCTGAACTGTAGATAAAGATTCTGATATACAGACCTCTGGTAACTCATTGCTAGGTAATATCTTGGGCCCACTTTCCACCACAAGAACCTCTCAGTCCTTCCAGGGTTTCAGTAAATTTACATGGTAAATTTAAAATTGCTTTGTTCTCCCCGGCTGGTATACCTTGTAGTTTAACTTGCTTACTTTTTCCCAGACCTCATAGGGACCTTGTCATTTAGCAAGAAACTTACTTTCTATGGTTGGCACTAATACCTGACCCTTACAGACCTATTGTAGACTCTGGCCTTTCCTTTGTGAGCTTGCTGCATATGTTCCTTTATAATTGGCATTACCGCCGTAATCCTGTCTTGCATATCCACTATCTGGTCAATAACACTGCGGTGGGGTGTTTGGTCCTGTTCCCAGGTCTCCTTAACCATGTCTAATAGCCCACTGGGATGTCTACCATACAGCAGCTCAAATGGAGAAAACCCTGTGGATGCCTGTGGAACCTCTCATATGGAAAACATTGAGTATGGCAGCAGACAGTCCCAGTCCTTCCCATCCTTGTCAAATACCTTTTTAAGCATCCCTTATAGAGTCCAATTGAGCTATTCTACCAGACCATCCATTTGGGGGTGGTACACTGATGTACACAAATGGGTGATGCTTAAATGCCAACATAGCTCCTTGGTAATTTTTTCACCTAAAGGTGGTTGCCTGGTCTGTCAGGATTTCCTTAGGGATGTCTGTTCTGGTTAACCTTTGAAAAAGTTCTCTGACAATCACTTAAGATGAGGTATTTCTACTGGGAATGGCTTCTGGATAACGGGTAGCAAAATCTAATTCTAATATGTACACGTGTCTCCTAGCAGACTTTGGAAGTGGCCCTACCAGGTCCATGGCAATGCGTTCAAAAGGCACCTCAATGATAGGTAGTGGGACTAGCGGTTTACAAAAATGCATCTGAGGGGCGTTGATTTGGCACTCTGGACAAGCCTGGCAGAAGTCCTTTATAGCTCTATAAACCCCTGGCCAAAATAAAATTCAGCTCTATATGCTCCCTGTTTTTTTCAACCTCTAGGTACCCATACTGCACATGGGAATGGCCCAGCTTCAATACTGAGCGAATGTTCAACTGTTGCACAACCAGCTGCTATATTACTTTAGTCAGGGTCTAATTCTGGACCGCAAAATGGGGACACACTAACTCCGTGCCTGGGTCTTGGGTGATACCATTGATTAAACTTCACACTTTTCCTGGCACTCTCTAAGTTAGGATCCCTTAATTACTCAGTACCAAAGTTTCCTTTGGCAATTTGTAAGCTTGAAAATTCAATCTAAGGGGGAGATTCATCTGTCAGGCCAGAACTTGCAGAGGAAAATAACTCACTTCGATTGCTACAAGTGTCACAGGGTCACACATCTTATATGTATTTTGTTGTTTCTTACCCATCCTGTTCTGCTTATTTTCCCACATATTCCAGAACAGTGGAAAATCACGACAAACTATAACCTGGTGCGTAAGTTCTTTAACCACACCCCATTCATGGCTCACTGACCCACAGGGAGTCTCCACAATGACCACGGCCATGGTATAGTCCTTAATGTCCACATGTATGCAGATTACCCCCAAACAGTGGGTCTGAATCTTAGTAGCATTAATCAGACTGGCTTGGACTAAAGTCACTAGACTTCCAGAGTCCATAAGAACCATTAAAGGGTGACTTTCCACCCTGACAGGACACACCTGCCGGTTATTTATACTGTCCCGTTGAGCAGCATAAGCAGACCTTGCAACGTACGACCTACGTCTTCCCAAGTCACAGTTCATGGGCTCGATTAGTAATGGGCAGTTAGCAGCCATATGTCCCAGTCCCTGGCAGACTATCTGGCCATAGTTCCTAGTAACAGGGTGCTTTCTTGGACTTGGCAGCCGTCTACTTGTGCTCTCTGGGAGTGTGCCACCTTCTTTGCCATATAATCTCGCCCTCCTAATAATACGAACAGTCTTACCAGATGATGGAATTCTCTGGTTCCCTACTGCATGCAAGTCCTGCAGGAAGTCCACGGCAGTGGTAAACTGCTCCATGATGGACACCAGCTCATCGACATTTTTTGGGATCAGTGTGTCCTAGGTATCACTGTATCCTCACCGGCAGGGCCCGTATAAAACAGTCAAACACCACCAGTTCCACGATCTGCGCTGAGGAAGCTCCTCTTGCTGCAGCCACTTGCTGGTCAGATGGAATAGGTTGTATATTTGCGATCGTGATGGTTTGTTATGGTCATATTCCCAGGTGAAGATTCATTGTGCTGAAACAGCCAAGGTAACTCTTGCCTGGGCCAGGATCTCGCCCTGAATCTTTGCATAGACTTTTACATCCTGGACCCTTAGCTTATGTTCATACAGTATTTTAGGGGCTGTTTTTAGCACATTTCATGCACTGAAAAATTGCCCAAAATCAGGCTCAGACAAGTTTCAAATCATTCCTCATTGATTATAATGTAAAATGTGCCTTGTCATTCACACAAAGTGTATTTAATGAGTATAATTGTCTTGGGGTAACTACTCCCTCTCAGAAAACCAGATGGGCTTCTATTTAATGAGTATAATTGTGAGCCATTTTTTGGATGCAATTATGGCCGTAAAAATAAGTGAAGTCAATTCTTGAGCCGTTTTTCACTTGTAAAATCCTCATTGTCAGCAGTGGTGATAGGATTTTTCAAAATATGCTTCAAAAAAGCTTCAAAATATGCCTCTAATTATAAGTTTTTTGAAGCTGATTTGGAAGCTAATTTTGGACCGGAAATTTACACTTCAAAAAGCGCCATGTGAACATACTCTTAGGTCAAAATATGTCTTCTGGAGTTCTCCCATCAGAAAGGGGGCCAGCACATTCACCCACTGGTCTTGGGGTAACTACTCCCTCTCAGAAAACCAGATGGGCTTCTATGTCATTTTTCTTAGTGTGCGCTGCATGAGCTATTGGGATGCCGCTTGCAGCCTCTGAGTTACAGCTGTTATTAGGAGCAGTCACCCACCCAACATTTTGACTGCTCCCAATAACAGCCATCCCGACTAAGCTATATTTAACAAAACAGTCCAATGGACCAGCTTACCCCATAAGTTGATGGCCTCCGCAGGTATCCCTGTCAGAGCAGCCCGTATATAATCCAATGAATATAAAGAAGATGATACCGCGGTACCGTAGAAAATTAAAAAACAAGATCCTTTATTGCAAGCTGGATAAAAACCAGGAAGCCCAACTAAGCATAGCAAACAACCCACAATGGTAACGCCGCCGCATTTCAGATGTATAACACACCCTTAGTCATGGTCATGGCAACGACTAAGGGTGTGTTATACACCTGAAATGCGGCGGCGTTACCATTGTGGGTTGTTTGCTATGCTTAGTTGGGCTTCCTGGTTTTTATCAAGCTTGCAATAAAGGATCTTGTTTTTTCATTTTCTATGGTACCGCGGTATCATCTTCTTTATATTCATTAAGCTATATTTAAACAGCTAAACTAACTGGTTACCATGTGCCAACTACATACTGCAGGTGACACAGAATAAAGCGACGATTCCTGCCTCACAGAGACCAGGTTTCTCGGTGACATGCATCTGTCCTCATCATGTATAAGTGAGAACTCTGGGTGCAATGTATATGTATATATAATTCATCTGCCCACTGTTGAGTTTTGATCCCTCTCACCACATGGCTTGGAACCACCCATATTGCACTGTACATTCCAGTAAGGAGCTTTAATCTGGGTGCATCTCACTGCTACACTGGAGAGTGGATGGCATGGCATTGTTCTCTGTCAACCCCACAATCCAGGCTACCACAGACCACAGTTTCCTCTACAGTATAAACAATCAGGTGGTAATTCTTTGACATATATGAATTCCTTAGTGAGTCATAGGATTATCCAATCTAGTATTTTGATTGCAATCAGATACAGAAGATAATAAGATTTTTTTTTATGGGACAACACTGAGTCTTTGATACAACATAAAGTAGTCAGTGTACAGCTTGCATAAAAATGTAAATATGATGTGCCCTCAAAATAACTCAACACACATCCATCAATATCTAAACCGTTTGCATCAAAAGTGAGTAAACTCCAAAGTGAATATGGACAAATTATATCAATTTGCCATTTTCCCTACTCAGTGTCATGTGGATCGTTAATGTTACAAGATCTCAGGTGTGAA
>JAODAL010058310.1:0-22161 GCA_025379985.1 Phyllomedusa bahiana
TGTGAGGGATCCCGTCTGTTACATCAAGGACCCTCATTGGAAACTTTGGTCATCTTGCCTCTTCCTCAATCATCATTGACAGGGGCGTGAGTTGTGCATATATCTCTCTGCATTTTTGATATATTGCATCTCTCTCCTACTTTGGAATCAGCGTCTATTCCCTGATGAACCCCACAATTGGGGGGAAACGCGTTGGAATAGGTTTATACCATTATTGGGAATAGGTTTATATCTCTAATGGTTGATAGGTAACATTAACTTTAGTATATTAGTTGTTACATTGCTTATTCACTGTATATATTGCTTATTCTTGGGCTTGTGGTTTAGGTATTGTGTTTTTGTGTTTGGTGATTTTTCTCTTGTATATTTTGAGTTAGGGTTTTTGTAGGGCCGAGATAGTTTAGGTTCCTGGTGGGAACGCCCTTATTGGGGCGACTATTACCATTTTTTGATAGGCAGTTCTAGGATTTTTAGGGTAATTTCTTATAGGGCTTTGTAGAGTAGGTATATGTTTAGTGTCTTTTATTAACTATATTGATTGAAAGTTATATTTTAACCTAGGTGTTATACTTTGAGTAGTTTTGCCTTGTACTCTAATCACACTCAGAGTTGCATGGGTAACCATGCTGCAATATGAGAATTAACATTCTATTATAAGCTCATCTAACCACCCACAATGCACTGTGTTCTGCTGACTCCTGGAGTATAATGCTTTGGGTCATCGTTGTGAACAGAAGCAACGGGAACCCTCCTGAAATTAAATGTTCAACTGTTCTATGTTTCAGTACTTTTCGCACAACTTCCTGATCTCTAACATGGAGCTTAAAGGGGTTTTGCCACGATCTCATTTCATACCTCCTGCATCCAGCTCTTCAGCTCTGTGTGCTCAGAAGGGGGCGTGTGTGATTTGTTTGAATTGCATATCATGTGACCCAGCAGGATGACATCACCAGGCCTTTCCTCTCTGTAGTCAAAGAAATGTTTGTTTATGTAAAGAGCTGTGAATAGTAACAATGTGCTCAGAGGTAAAACTTTTGCCTCCAGGCACAAAGGTCCTCGGTTCAAATCCCTGCAAGAACCAAACCTGTGGATTTTTTTTCTCTTCATCAATGCACATATGTAATTGAGGTTTCTTTTTTGAATTTTTTTGCACTGTTTGACTATTTACTACGGAGCACAGAGGACGGGAGTAGAGTGACAGTACCTGGGGTTTGAACACTCAGTAGCTGCCTGAGAAGAGATGTGATGTCTGAGCATGTGCGACCAGGACTGAGGAGCTCTCAGCCCTGGTCTTATCCCCTGGAGACAAGCTGTAAACAATTGGATCACAAAGGATCAGCTAAAACAAAAACGGTGCAGAATTTTTGTTAATGATGAATGGTGAAAATGTTTGTTATTTAATTTACAAACTTCCCATGTCAATTTTACTTCGTGACAAAACCCCTTTAATGGCAAAATTCAAAACAGGTGTTCGATCTCTAAATCGTCCATTACATTTAGGGGATCAGTTTGAATTGGGATTTAAACAGTCCTCCTCATCATGCTGTTCACATTTTCATCATGAGACCAAGACAACACCTTACAATTGATCAACAGCACCTCTCCATTGCAATATTGTTCATCCTGAAATATCAACCAAAATCCCAATATCCCTAACTTTTTGTGAGTAGTGTATAAAAAGAGGTACAAAGGAATTAAAAAAGAGCTTGGAAAAGTAAAAACTTGAAAATAAGAAACAAAGGGCCACATGTATGAAAACTGTTTAGGTCTAAAACCCACTCTTTTGCCCAAAGTAACCTATGGGCAAAAAAGTGAGTTTTAGACCTAAACAGGTTCATACATGATGCCCAGAGAGAGAAAAAATGGAACAGATGCATTAGAGAGAAAATAAGGAGAAGAAAAAGTAGAAAACAAGAAAAAGAAGAATGAGAAAAGAAGAGTATGATGTCAGTAGAGAAAGAGAAAAGGATTATAAAAAAGAAAGTTAAAGAGTAAAATTAAAAAAGTAAAGAAGGAGCTCAAAAGAAGATGAATGTAAATTAAGAGTTGAAAAAGATCAAGAGGAGGAAAAAGAAGAGTAAGTATAAGATGAAGCAATAAAGACGCTGCATCTTCTTCTCCGTGGATGCGTTCTCCTTTTCCTCCACTATCCTTTAATAAAATGAGCAGAAATTGGATCTTTTAATGTGAAATCAGTGTAAGTTTTCTTCCCAGTGTGGAATATTTCGTCGAATAATAGATGATTCCTCACTTCATTTAGTCCACACTGAGGGTGCAGGTAATTAGGACCAGACCTCCTTTGCACAATGTATTGTCATTATATTTCTCCAATGCTCAAGAATTCACAATGTCTGAAGATTTCTGCCTGAAGTGTTCTCCTCCAGAACTGGAATGAGGATGAATCAGAGAGGAGATTTATTGGATAAACCTCACCATATAGAACACACACCACGCATAATCACACATCAGTCCACTGGACGCCACACTTCTATTATTTTCAGTCTAAAAGTTCTAGTCATAATAATCCGTGATCTGGACAAAGTATGATTCAATAACATGATGATTGCTTTATATTGTCAAAGATAAAATAAGAATCACGTACATTGTGCACAGCAAATACCTAGCTCAAAAGTAATATAGAAGCGGAAAGAACAAAACAAAGGTTACTGATGATGAGCAGAAGACATGAATGCGACTGTATATAAAAAACTTAATACAGTGCATAAAATATAACCATACGTACTCAACTGCTCTGGAACAGCTTTGATTGAAACAACTTTGATTGAGAATCTCTTACAACTCCCATGCAGCTATAGACGGTAAAGTCACATTGTTATGACCACTTCCTACTTTCGCTGATGGCATTGCGTAGCTCATGAAGCAAGTCATATACTGTATCATGAGCTGGCTTGATGGCTATATAAGGTGTGTGATAGGCTTTATGCCCACATCCCTCGTTGCTGTAAAGGGGTCAATTCATCAGAGCTGCAAAAAGGTTTTCAGGCTAAAGGAATGCTTTTTTGGCAGTATTTCTGAAACTGCATTTTGTGAACTGTTCGCGTGCTGCTGTGGTGAAAGTGTATCGTGAGTGGACACAGGGCTGGAACAAGGAATTCTGGTGCCCTAGAAAAGTACGGCCAAGAGCGCCCCCCTCCCTCCTAAAAAATGGTGCCTTCCTCCGAAAAAAAAGTCGCCCCCCTGCACTAATTCCTCTCCCGCCTCTGCACCAGTCCCTCCGCCCCTGCACCAGTTCCTCTCCTCCTCTGCACCATTCCCCCCCCCCCTTGCACCGTTTCCGTTCCTCCCCCCTCTGCACCAGTTCCTCTCCCCCTCTGCACCAGTTTCCTTCACCCACGTTCTTGCCATCACAGTTCCTCTCCCCTCTGCACCCGTTCCTCCCCCACTCTGCACCAGTTCCTCCCCCACTCTGCACCAGTTTCTCTCCACCCTGCACCAGTTACTCTCCCCCCTGCACCAGTTATTCTCCCCCTCTGCACCAGTTCCTCTCCTCCTCTGCACCAGTTCCTCTCCAGCTCTGCACCAGTTCCTCTCCCCCTGCATCAGTTACTCTCCCCTCTGCATAAGTTACTCTCCCCCTCTGCACCACTTAAATCTCCCCATTCACCAGTTACCCCTCCCCAAGCTCCAGTTACTCTCCCCCCCTGCACCATTTACTTCCCCTTTGAAAACCATTTTCCTCCCCCTCTGTTTCCCAGTTACCCTCCCCCTTTTACACCGTTACCCCTCCACTCTGCACCAGTTCCTTTTCCTCTCTGCCCCAAGGGACTCCCCCCCTACTCCGTTCCTCTCTCCTCTATCCAGTTCCCCTTTTTCCCCCTTTTTCACCTTTTCCCCCTTTCCCTTCCCATTTCTCACCATGGAAGAGCTGCCCTCTTTTACTTCCCCACACTCAGCATTGGGGAGAGGGAGCCAAAGTTTCCGCCCACTTTTCCCCACATGCATGCTCTGGCAGTTTCCCTGTCATGTGACAAGAACTGTCAGCCCAAATGCGGGAAAGGGTTTGAAGGGAGTTAAAAACCCTCCCCGTGCCCCTAAAAACGGCTCCCCCTTTCTCCCTCCCTGCCTCGGGGAGGACGCGGGGGGGGGGGGATGTAAACTGTTCCCGCCCTCTCCCCCTTATAAAGGGGGCAGCAGTAAAGGGCCCCGGTACTGCAATGAAATGGGGGCCGGCCCTCACTCCTCCCCACCCCTTAGCGACAGGCAGAGGTAGGCGCCCTAGGCAATCGCCTTCCTTTGCTTCCCCATTCCCCCTGGCCCTGAGTGGACAAATGGCACCGTTGCTAGTGATGAGCGATTACGTTGACTATCGTCATCGGGTCGATAGTCGATATCCGGGAATTATCCCAAAACGATTTCCGATAGTTTAATAATAGATTTTTCCGGGCCCATGACTAGGGTTGAGCCATTACGGTGGCCATCACAAAGGCAATGGGCCCATAGTCGACCCCTCTCGGGAAAGGGTTGTCGATAGTAGATTTTTTGAAACGTGACCAAATTTAAAATCTATGGGAGAGCAAAAACACCCTTTATTCTTACAAAAACCCAAAAGGGCTTTGGAAGAAGCTGGAAAATTTAAAATCCACAACATCCAAAAAGGATAAAGTGCTACATCTTAGGCCAAAAACCCCCACCTTTAGGTTATTTTAAAAAATCACAGAAAAAAATCACAGCCATTCACTATCCCTATTTTTTTTATACCAAAAGCATGACCCCTTTAAAACCCGCATCAACCCCCAAATTAAAAAATGCCAGGGAAACAGTATTATTTGAAAAATCATTTTACTTGAACTGGGGGCAAATTGGGGCTATCCCGTCCTTAACGCAGCTTTTACCATTAAAAAACCCAATTTACCCCGATTAAAAAAATGCCAGAAAAAGGGGGCTTTCAACCACCCTTTTAGTTGAACTGGACATTTTAATATACCGTTTCCCGGGGCTGCAGATGACCATTAAACCTGTCTTACCCCAGATTAAAAAATGTCCCAAAAAAGGAGTCTTTGAAACCCCCATTTTAGTTTTAAAATGGACATTGAGTATACCCGTTCTGGACCGCAGTATGACCATTAAACCTTTTGACCCCCCAAATTTAAAAAAATGCTGGAAAAGGGGTCTTTTTAACCCCCAATTTTTTGTTTCACCCGGACATAGACCATCCCTGTCCCCCGGGCCTAGGGATGAGCCCCAAAACCCGCATGACCCACAGATTAAAAGTGGGCCCAAAAAGGAAAACTTTTTAACCACCATTTTAGTTGAACGGATAAACTGTCCCCGTCTTTGGCCACGAGATGAGCCCCAAACCTGTTGAAACCCCCAGAAATTTTTAAAAAAAAGCCGGAAAAAAGGGGTCTTTCAACCAAACCTTTTATTTCACTTGGGACATTGGGCTTTTACCTGTTGGGCCACAGCCTGATGGGCCAGGGAACCGATACTGCTGGCTTGCGTGTTGTCGCCAGCAAATGAAGGAAACAAACCCTTTTCTCGGTACCTCTAACCCCCTACACCCCTCTTTTTTCCCCCTTACCACCTTGCATTTGCTCCCTGTTCAAAAAATAAAAAAATTTAAGAAGGGGATGGGGAAAGGGGTGGGCCCGAGAGCAGACAAGATCCCGGGTGACTTTTGATATTGGGGGGAGATTAAATGGGCCCAAAAGGGCCCCCCTTTCCCTGCCATCCTGAGGAGCAACCACGATGGTGCCCGCAGCCAAACGAGCCAAAACTTTCAGATCCCGGCCCAAACATTAACCCCCAAGGGCCCAAAACCTGCCAAGCCCCGCTCCAGCAAAAATGTCACCCCAGAGACAAAAAGGGGCAGAAGCACCCCCCCGATACCCTGGAGCCCCAGGGCCCAAAAACCCCGCGAACCCCCACCCCCCCAAGGGGACTTTTGACTTTACCCCTGGTTCCCTTCCCCAAGGCAAATGGGGAGGCCTGCCGCTTCTACATGCCCCCAAGGTCCCGAAGGACGGTTGGCAAGGTGGTGGGCCCAAATTCTGAGCAGGTACACCTGCTCCCAGTGTGGGGCAAACAGGGGACCAGGCCCACACCAAGAGATTCTGCCCCCCTGATGAAGGGGCACAATACACCTCAGTGTTTCCAGGGCCCCAGCCAAAGGGTCCTGGGCCAAGAAGACCAAATAAAAACACGTTTATTGGGGGGACATGGGTCCCCGGGGGTGTGTCAACCCCCCCGGGAAACCCACATGGGATTCATTGGGGACGGACTGTGGTGCTTTAAAACCCCTTTGGGGTTTCTGGTTTTGGACTTTTTTTATGTTTTTGTAAAGTTTTATTTAAAATTTTATTTTGTCATTTTAACGTCATTTTTTATTATTATATTGGTTCTGTTGAAGGAAATTTTACTCATGTTTAAAAAAAAAAAAAAGAAGGTATGGAAGAGTTTTTGACAGTTCTCTTATTAAAAGCGGCAAATAAGCTATTTTAAATCCCTCTAATTTCCTACCCCCAACTAGGATTAGAAACTGAAATGTTTCTAGCGAATACCTGTGAAATGCGGTCTGGTGGAAGAACAGTAACGCAAATCAAACAGTGTTTCTTCCTTCAGTCCGGGGAAATTACAACTGCCCTGTAGGACTAGGAATTGATAGTTTTCAACAAACAAACATACAAGTGCGCTATCTGCGTCAAACTGAGATTCAACGAGCGCAATAAAACTTTTTCCCAAAAAGTTACAGGGATGAGAAATTGCATTTTTTGCAGCAATGACAAACGAGAAACAGTTGCTAGAAAAATATCAGAATTGTCGTACAAAAAGTGGCTATTTGAAAAAACTAGGGCCGCACCACGTACATACAGCCTTTTTAAAAGTTATACAGATAACAAACGTGGTTTTTTGCAAACCCAAAGAAATACACCCAAAAGTAAACTACAAATTTTTTGTATTCAGATTTAAGTACAAGGGTGGCTCTTGAACAAAACTGGGCCGCACCAAAGTAAAAAATACACCTATTTGAAATGTATAGGATAATAAAAGGTGGGTTTTTGCACCTATGAAATACACCCGCAAATTATAGCAAATTTTCTGTATGATAATATAAGTACAATATGGGTCTTTTAACAAAAATGGACTGCACCAAAGTAAACTAAACCTAATTAAATTGTGTACGGATAATAAAAGGTGGTTTTTGCACCTATGAAATACACCTGCAATTACCAGCAAATTTCTGTATGGTATGGTAATATCCGTACAAGATGGGTCTTTAAAAAAAATGGCCTCCCGCCAAAGTGAACTAAACTAATTAAATTGTGTACGGATAATAAAACGGGGTTTTTTTGCACCTTAAATACACCTGCAGTGACTAGAAAAGTTCTGTACCCTTTTGTAAGTAAAATGGGTCTTTGAACAAGCTGGGCTGCGCCAAAGTAAAAAAACACGTAATTAAATGTTGTACGGATATAAAACGTGGTTTTTGCACCTACAAATACACCTGGGTGACAAAGGAAAAGTTCTGTATCCTATTGTAAGAACAAAGTGGGTCTTTGAACAAAACGGGAGCTGCGCCAAAAGTGAAAAAAAAACCTAATTAAATCGTGTACAGATAATAAAAGGTGGTTTTTCACCTATCAAATACACCTGCAGTTACTAGAAAAGATCTGTATCCTAATATAAGTACAGGCTGCCCAAAATACAAGCTAATATTTTCCCAAAAAAAAACTGCCCAAACAACTGTTAATAAAAAACCCATTTTAATGCAGGGTCAAAGCAGAGTCTGGGCTGCACAATATCCACTTCTCTTCAAAACCCCTGCCCTGCCTGCCTGCCAGCCTGTCTGTTTTTCACCCAAACTCCCCCCCCCCCCCCCCCCACGGCTGTACAGCGTAGATGCTCCTTTTAAAAATTCTCAGCCTAAGAAAACTAAAAGCTGAAAATCTCTAATCTACCTAAGTTCTAATGTTCACAGCTAAAAGTATAGTTGTCTGTGTGAACAAAGAGAACAGTTTCGCTGAGCTGTTTTGAAAGAGACCGAGCACACGTCCTGCTCTTATGATACACAGACACACATGTTTATGACAGGAAGGGCTGTTCTATGTAAAACGAGGTCATGTGATTTTTCCAGCCAATCACAAAACCCTACACATCCCAGTTATGACGTCGCACATCCAGCTCACCCTGCTCTATTCTCTAAGCTGATTTGCTGGCCGCCAATATGGCAGGAAGCGCCAAAAATGGCGCGATATTAATAGATTATGTGCAGATTTTAACCTAAATTATCGCGTGATTGAAAAAATCTGATCAACATAAAAACCGTGCCGATTTCAACTTTGTCGATAATAATCGCTCAACACTAACTGCTGCAATTAAACAACGTGAAAGATGCCATAGATATGAGAGCTCAACATTAGCTACAAAGGTGCACAAGGGCAGACCGAAAAGCTACAATGAATCATCTCACCACCAAAATAAAACGAAGGGCTACCAGACATATGTACAAAACAACAGTTCAGTGAACCCAACTGTGTATTGGGCATGTCAGGCGAGGAACATCAGAGAACAAATACCCTGCAAACATTGCTGGAATAACATAAGCTGGTGGTGGTAGAGTTATCGTCTGGAGCAGGGGTCCCCAACCGCCGGTCCGTGGATCGGCAAACCGGGCCGTAGCGCATCCTCTGCCCGTCCGCGGCCCCGGCTACACATGATGCCGGCCGCCCGGTGACTTTACTCCGGGCAGTCGGCATCTGCTCTGCGCAGCCGCTGTATTACGGCCGCACAGACTTAGCAGCTGCACACATGGTGCGGCTGTATCGGTATAGAGAAAGCAGGAGCTGTGCGTTACCGCCCCTGCTTTCTCTTTTGCTGTAGATGCGGCGCTCACTGAGCGCCGCATCTACAGATCAGCGACGCAGGGCGGATAATGCAGAGGTGTCGTCACACCCCCTGCGCCGCACGGTCTCGCTGGACGCGGGCTTCTGGAGGAAGCAGCTCTGCAGGGGATCCGGGTATTGGTGAGTAACTCTCTTCTGGTTTTCTTTCGGTTTTTTTTTTTTTTAGTTCACTAGCCTGGCCACTCCAGGGGGCTATATATGAATGACTTACTACAGGGGGCTATATATGAATTACTACAGGGGGCTATATATCAATTTATTACTACAGGGGGCTATATATGAATTACTACAGGGGGCTATATCTAAATTACTACAGGGGGCTATATATAAATTTATTACTACAGTGTGCTATATATGAATTTATTACTACAGGGGGCTATATATAAATGACTTACTACAGGGGGCTATATATGAATTTATTACTACAGGGGGCTATATATGAATTACTACAGTGGGCTATATGGACTATATATGAATTTATTACTACAGGGGGCTATATATGAATTACTACAGGGGGCTATATATGAATTACTACAGGGGCTATATATGAATTACTACAGGGGGCTATATATGAATTTATTACTACAGGGGGCTATATATGAATTACTACAGGGGGCTATATATGAATTTATTACTACAGGGGGCTATATATGAATTACTACAGGGGGCTATATATGAATTTATTACTACAGGGGGCTATATATGAATTTATTACTACAGGGGGCTATATATGAATTTATTACAACTACAGGGGGCCATATATGAATTTATTACCACTACAGGGGCCATATATGAATTTATTATAACTACAGGGGCCATATATGAATTTACTACAACTACGGGGGCAATATATGAATTTAATACAACTATGGGGGCAATATATGAATTTATTACAACTTAAGGGGGCTATATATGAATTGATTGTAACTTCAGGGGGCTATATATGAATTTATTACAACTAACGGGGGCCATATATGTATTTATTATTACCACAGGGGGCCTATATTTATATGTTACTACTACAGGGGGCCATATATGTATTTATTATTACCACAGGGCGTCTACATTTATTTGTTTTTACTACAGGGGGCCATATATGTATTTATTATTACCACAGGGGGCCTATATTTATTTGTTACTACTACAGGGGGCCATATATTTATTATTACTACAGGGGGCCTATATTTATTTACTTCTACTGCAGAAGGCATATATGTATTTATCTTTACTACAGAGGCCATATATTTATCATTACTACAGGGTGCATATATATCTAATGACTACAGGGGGCATAAATCTCTATAATGACAGAGCTGATTACATATGTATATTATATACATGTATAATGCTGACCAATACTTCTGCAGACTTATTGTCAGCTATGTGGGTCACCATTATTAGTATAATACTGACCCACAGAGCTGACAATCAGTCTGCAGTTATAAAATACTGGTTACCCCATACTATACCCCTAAATGACACAGTATACACTTTATTGTGTGTTTTTTTTTTTGTATGATTCTAAACATCCAACCCCTCCATAACCCCGCCCCCTAATAACCCTGTCCCCACTGGGCCGTGGAGAAATTGTCGTGCATCAAAGCGGTCCCTGGTGGAAAAAAGGTTGGGGACCGCTGGTCTGGAGAATATATTTTTGTTGCAGGGTCCAATCATCCATGTTAAAGGCACTCTAAACTAATTTGGGTATGAATTCATCCTTTCAGATCACATACACCCATTGATTGTCTTTCCTGTGGCAGATGGAATCTTCTAGCAAGTATGCGCATGACTAGAAATGTCCAACATTGACTAGAATTGGATGATCAAGACCTCAAAGTACTACCCAGGCCCTCTTATTCCCCAGACTTGAGCCCAATTGAGCATCTGTGGGACTGCCTCAGTAGTAGTGTTCTCTCCATAAATCCTTCCCCACACACCCTCTATCAGCTGTGAGATTCAGTCAGCATGGCTCCAGATACCTGTGACAACCTACCAAAAACTTACTGAGACACTCCCAGTCTGTCTAGCTGCTATTCTTGCTGCATACCTCGGTTATGCTAAACATTAGCGAGTGGTCATAATAATTTGATTCAACTGTGTATGTGTCTCTATATGACACATGTGTGGTCTGATAATGCAGACATGTGATACTCCACTACTTTTGTCTCTTCTTGATAACCTAGAGAGATCAGAAGAGGAGGCCCATGTAAGATAGTAATAAATGACTGCCAGATGAAACTACACCGGGTTGTTTGTAGTCTGTAACCATGGACAGGGCTGTCTTTTCCATTGGGCAGGTAGGACGGCTTCCTGGGGGCAACTTGACCTCTGTGGCAGGTCTGTCTGCATGCAGGCCCGGACCTGACGTGTCTTTAAGCGGCGCAGGAGGGGACATCATGCCTACTGCGCCACTGTATATCGTAGGCCAAAAGTCTATAGTCTTCTAGCCTAGGAGAAACTAGGAGCAATGTCCTTGCAAAGGCAGCATGACGTATCATCGCTCACAGCGGAAGCTAGCACCCGGAGTCATCTCCGCGGCAGGGGAGCATGGAGAGATGAGTAGCGTGAGTAGTCAGAGGTGCCATATCTACCTACAAGGAGTTGTATATACAGGGGGCTGTATATTCAGGGGCTTGTACACCAAACCTACAGGGGGTTGTATATACGGGGGTCAGTATACCTACCTATAGGGGGATGTACAGTATATTTACCTACAGGGGGCTGTATACCTACCTAGAAGGGGCTGTATTTACAGGAGACTGTATACCTATTTACAGGGGACTGTATCTACAGGATGCTGTCTATCTACCTACAGGGGGCTGTATATCTATGTACAGGGTCTGTATATAGAAGGAGCTGTAAATCCACCTATAGAGGGCTGCATATACAGGAGGCTGTATACCTACCTACAAGGGGCTGTATATACAGGAGGCTGTATACCTATCTACAGGGGGCTGTATACATCTATAAGGGGCTGTATACCTACCTACAGGGGTCTGTATACATATACAAGGGGCTGTTTACTCCCTACAGATGGCTGGATAGCTACGGGAGCTGTATACATCTACAGGGGGCATTTATACCTACCTATCTACCTACATGGGGCATATACCTACAGGGGCTATATATACCTACCTACAAGAGGATAAATACCTATATATCTACACGAGACTGTATATCTACCTATAGAGGGCATATATACTTACCTATTTACAGCGGGCTGTAAACCTGCCTTCAGGGGACTGTTTATCTCCCGACAGGTGGCTATATATCTATTTACAGGAGGTATATATGCTGACCTATCTAGAGGGGGCTGTATATCTACCTACAGGGGGCACATACTATATGTGCCTAACTATCTACAGAGGGCATATATAGATACCTATTTACAAAGGAATGTGTACCTGCCTACAGGGGCTGTATATCTACCTATAGGGAGCATATTTTTTCTTTTTCTACCTATAGGGGGGTTTACAAATACCAAAACTACTTTGGGCCCCTATAAAATCCCTACTGATATTTTTAAAACCCTCCCTGTTTATGAGGGCAAATTAAAAACCAAACTTACTTAATAGGGGTTTCCCAGGGGGAAAAAATTGTGGGGAAGTGCTGAAAAAGTGAGAAGGCAAAGATTTTTGGGTGCAAAAAATTTTCCCCTTAACCCCTAAATTAGGGGCCGGGAAAATTGCCTTTCAGGGGTTGGTCGGGACGGGGAAGGAAAGAAAAAGGGAAAAAAAAAGAAAAAGGACTCCCTGGGAAAGACTTCTCCTGTGGGGTCAATGGATGCCCGGGAGTTTTTTTTGGCCTCTGTTTTGGGATCAGTTCGAAAGTCAAGTGTGTGGTGATAAATTTGTGGGGCGATTGCGTTTGGCTTTTGGGGGAAAGGGGGGATATCGTTTGTGGGGCCCAAATATCGTTTAAGGGTTTTTTTTGGGTGAGCATTCGTTAAATAAAGCGATTACCTTTTTAAAAGTCAAGGGGAGAGCAAAAAACACCTTCTTTAAAATTAACCCAAACAAAGGTGGAGAAGCTGAAAAAAAACATCCAAAACAGCAAATGGTTACGTGCAAAAATTTGGGGCAACAAACCTTAGGTTTAAAAAAGTCACAAAAAAAAAATTTTCCACGGGACCTTCATTTTCCCCTGCCCTTGTCCCAAACGGGCCCTGACCCTTAATACCTGCTCACCCACAAATTAAAAAGTCCCAAAAAAGGCAGTAGATTTGAACCATCAGTTTATTGGGGAACGGGGAACATTGAATATCCCGTCCGGAACGAAAGCATGACCCCAAAAACCTGCATGCCCCCCAGATTTAAAAAGTCCCGGGGGAAAAAAAGGAGTTTTTTCAACCCCAAATTTTTAAACCCAAACCACTTGGGACATTGACTAAAACCCTGTCCTGGGCCCCACATATGACCTTTAAAAACCTGTCTGCCCCCCAAAATTAAAAAGTCCCGGGGAAAAAGGAAAGTCTGTTATGTCTGAAACTTTTTAGGGTTTTTCGTTTTAATAACGGTATTTTTTGCCCCTTTTCCCAATTAACCCCTTTTGGGGTTTGCCCTTTTTAAAATTTGGTTTTAAGATTTAACCGGGGGGTTCTGGCCGTCAATGAAAAAAAAGCGGGGGTGCGAAAGGGAAATTAAAAAAACCACGTAATTTTATGTTTTCGTTAAAAATTAACCGGGGGAAATTTTTTTGAACCTTTCAATTCACCTGTGGTGACTATAAAATTTTGCTTTTTTAAAGTTTTTAGGGGATTTTTGCTTTCCCAAAGAACAAGCTGGGTGTCCCAAAAAGTCAAAAAAACAACAGTAACTGTTATTTTTTGGTATAATAAACGGTTTTTTTTTGCCCCCTTTCCCAATTCACCTGTGGGGGAATATAAAATTTTGCTTTTTTAAAAGATTTACGGGAATTGGCGGGGTAAATTTAACACGGGTGGGGATCAAAAGCAAAAAACAGTAACTTTTATGTTTTCGTATGAAACGCGGGTTATTTTTTGCCCTTTCAATTCACCTGTGGGAATTTGGGAATTGCTGTTTTAAGTTTTTAACGGGGTTTGCTCCCGTCAATAAAAAAACCTTTGGGTGTGCAAAAGTCAAAAAACAGGTAACTTTTTTATGTTTTGGTATAATAAACGGTTTTTTTTTTGGGCTTTTTTTAAATTTCCCCTGTGGGTGAAATATAAAAAATTACTGTTTTAAGTTTTACGTGGGTTGCTGGCGTAAAATGAACAATGGGGGGTGCCCCAAAAGTCAAAAAACACGTAACGGTTATGTTTTCGGTATGTTTACACGGTATTTTTGGAAAAAACAAAAAAACCCCCTGTGTGCCCAAACAAGATTGCGGGGAAATTGTAATTTAACTGAAAAGGGGGGATATATCAACATCAAGGTTTTTAAAGGGTTTAAAAATTAAAGAAAACACTTTTTCGGGAAATGTATATGATAATAAAAGTGGAGTTTTGAAAACCAACAAAGGGAGCCCTTTGGAAATTTAATTTAGAAAATGATGTGTATCCAATAAAATTTTCGGGGTTGGCCCAATTTATCCGGGAAATATTTAAATAGAAAAATTTGTTAATAATAAAAATATTTCCACAACAATGTTTTACACTAATTTCTTGGTAAAATTTTTATCCATTTGTTCTTTATAGATAGGTTTTGCTGTGTTCCCACCCGGGGGCCCCCCCCCTGCTCCCCCCGCCGGTGAATTTACAGCGGTAGGGCTTTTTTAAAAAATTTTCTCTAGATTTAAATTAAAAAAATCTTCAAATCTCTAATATAACAAAATTTGGGAAAAAAAAGGAAATTCAAAAGCTAATAGTGGGAGGTTTCTCTGTGCAAAAAATAGACAAATTTTTCGCTGAGCTGTTTGGCCACAGGGCAAAAGCGCGGGGTCCTACCCCAAATGAGACCGGGAGTAAACTGGGTAAAAACGGGAAAAACGTGTTCTATGTAAAACAGGTCATGTGTTTTTTTCCAGCCAATCGCAACCATACACATCCCGGGTCTTTGATGTTGCCATTCCCAACATCTCACCCTGCCAAATTCTGTAATTTGATTTGCTGGCCGGGGAAAAAAAAATTACGGGGGAAAAAGGGGGGGCCGGAAAAAGGCGCAACTTAAAGATGAGCACAGATTTTAAACCCTTTAAATTTAAATTCGCATGATCGGGAAATTTTTCGATCACCATAAAACCTTCCCGTTTTCCCAACCCTTTGTGTAAAAATCGCTCAAAAATAGGGGATAACCCAAACAGGTGTCTGACCACTTGGGGGTCTCTATAGGGGTGGTTTTTAGGTTTTAAGTTTGTTTTTGGGTTTAATGTATATTTTTAAATTCCGAGTAAGGGGTTTGGGTTTAGTTGGGGGACCCGTGCAAAAGCTCTGCCCAGGACCCCAAAAAAGCTTTTTAAGGGACAGCCCTGACTTTGGAAATGCATTGGTTTTCATAGGAGTTTTATACACAAAACCAAAAGTAAGAGAAAATCTAATTCAAAAACCTTTAAAAAAACCTACTTATGTTATATGTATCGGAGCGATTAAAATTCTTGCAATGAAAATGGTTGATGTGAAAATCCTTTCAGGTTTTTGTTCTGGTATTGCTAACTGACCCAAGCCTAATTTGTTGACTACCAGTGGCCCTGCTGTTATCCTAGGGGAAACCTTTTTCTTACAGGTGTTTTCCCAAGTCCAAAAAATTCTTCTAAAAAAATTTGTTTAGCTTCAGAAAATGCACAGCCTCCCTGTTAAATTTTTATAAAAAGTTCCAAATACAAGGAACACCTTTTAATTTCCTGTATATCTTTTGGGTCTCCACCTCAGTTATACTGTAGTTTGAATAATTTTTTTTTAAAATTATAAAAACTATAAACCCATGGCAGACCCACAGTTTCTGAAAATCTGCAAATTTTAAATTAAGCGACCAGCGCAAACAATCTTTTTGGGTACTTACAATATAATCAAAGACATTGTCTAAACTACCCCTTTATCAGTTTCTTTAAAAAACCTTATTTTCGGTTCTTCAAAATTTTGAAAACACCTGGGCAAAATTTTTGCTTTTGGGCCCTCCTTTTCTTTCCAAAAAAGAGATGGTTGGGCCTCTCAGACATTTGATGTTTTCTTTCACTGGGGGGCCTTTCCCAAAATTTGATGCACTTAGGCCTTAAAGGGGGTTGTCTCACTAAATTGAATTTTTTTCTTTCCTCATCCCGGTTTTTTCCAAATTTCATTTTGGAATTTTCCCGTGTTTTAAAGGCTTCCACTGGGCCCGCAGTGAAAGAAAATCTGGGGGGAAACCGATTTTGTAACTATAGTGACCCACATGGCAGCAAACCCTTCTTTACACGGGCCTGCCTTTTCAATTAAGTTTAAAATGTCCCACTAGGGGTTTTCCCAAAACCCCTTTTCCATGTCACTTTTTTTTTTACCCCAGTTTTTTTCCATTTTCAAAAGTAATCCCGGAATGGATTTTTCCTTCCTATGTGCATAACCTTGCATTTATCCATGTTAAACCCATCTACCACTTCTCCCTAGGTCTCCCACTTTCCCAACCCTTTGTAGTAAAACATTATCCTCTATTGGTTGATTATTAAGAGATCATCGAAGATTGAAATTTACTGTGCAATCCTTCTTTATGGTCATTTATAAGTCCACAGGAGGACACTGAACAACACGATATGCACGACAAGATTGCAAGGAGAAAGCTGCTGCTCTCTAAGGCCTCGTTCACACGGCTTATTTGGGCACGGATTGGGGGCCGTACCCGCGCCGGATTTGGCTGGGATACGCGCCCAAACCCCCGTCATTCGGTAATCCATCTCTCATAGAGCAGTGGGGGTTCCTCGCCCCCCCCTCGGCGAATCCGCCGGGGAGGGGGAAAAAAATCAAAAATTATTTTAGGCGCCTAAGCGCCGTAAAATGATTGTCTTGGGGCCGGGAGCTGCCCCCCCCCGCGCTCCGGGCCCCCCTCCACCCCCGCCCCTTATTCACAGCGGATTTGTGACTAAATACGGCTCCCAAACCGCGGGAAAAAGCCCGTGTAAAACACGGCCTAAAAAAAAACAAAAATGCCTGTCCACCCCATTAAAGTTTCACCCGGGAAAAAACCCAGAAAGCTATTAAAAAAGGGTTTATTTTAATGGATAAAACCCCAAAAAATAAAAAAACCAAAATGTCGGGAAAAATTTGAAAACACTGCATTCCAGCATTAAATTTATCCCAAATTTTTGGAAAAAAGTGGAAACCCTTAATGTTTTGGGGCCGTTTTGCTGCATCTGGGCAAGGACGGTTCACCATCATTGATGAACCAATGATTTATAATTTATACCAACAAATTCTAATGGAAAATTTCAGGACACCTGTCCATGGACTGACATTCAAGAGGGTTTATACAGCAAACAAGGGACCCTAAAAAATACAAGTTTTTTCTCCCAAAAAATGGTAAAAGAAGGATAAAGTCAAAGCTTTGTAAAGGTCAATCCTGAAGACCTGAAGTGAGCAATTTATTGGAGGAAACCCACCAACATAACAGAGTTGAAAATTTTTTTTTGCCGGGGAGGAATGGGCAGACTTTCCCCCAAGGGATGGGCATGACCAACAATTACGGGAAACTTTTAAACTGCGGTTATTTTCCCCAAAAGGGTTTAAAGCAGATACTAAAAGCAAAGGACCTGTGTGAAAATCTGATGTAGTTTTAGATTAAATTTATGCAAAAATATAGAAAATTCAAAAGGGGTTCCCACAAATTTTCAAGTCCCAAACTTATATTATCCCCCCCGGCCCCCACCGCTTCCCCCCCGGGCCGCCGATCTTTTGGGGTTTCCTAACCCGCTACCGGTTCGCAAGTAACGGCTTAAAAGGTTAGGACCTTGGCGACGGCAGGGGTGGCGGGACAAAACGGTATGGCCCCCGCCGGACGCACATACATTTTAGATGTTTTTGGCCCGGAGCAGAGAGCTCCGGGAGTACTCTGGGGCCGGGCGGGCAGGATGCGGTTTCTTTTTCCCCCCGCCCCCCGGAGGGGCACGGGCTGGGTCCCGGTAAATCAGGGCTGCCCGGGGCCGGCCTGGTGACGTCAAAACCCCGCTGAAGGAAAGACCGGGAGCAGCGACAGCGACAGCAGCGGGGAAGGGAGGCCGGGAAAGGGGGCTTCAGGTTATTATTTTTAAAATTGGGCTCTATTCATGCGGGGGGCCTTTTTAAATCTACTGCCCCAAATGGGGCAGGGGGGCCCAATTATCTATTTTTTAAATTTTCGGGAGGAGCTATTAATTTTACGGGTTATTTTTGGGGGGGGCCAGGGGAGTGGCATTATCTAAATCCCCATATGTGCGGGGAGGGGGGCTATTATCTACTGTTATATGTCAGGGGGGGGGGCTATTACTACTGTCATATGTGCAGGGAGGACTAAATCTACTGTTATATTGCAGGGAAAGGGGGCTTTTATCTCTGTAAAATTGGCAGGGGGGTTTTCTATTATCAACTTTTTATATTTTGGGGGAGGGATGCATTATCTACTTTTTATTTTGTCCCAGGGAGGGGGGGCAAATTACTACTGTTATTTTGGTGCTGGGGGGGGGTCTATTATCTACTATTATATTTTTGCAGGGAGGGGGCCCAAATTCTACTTATATACGTGCGGGGAGGAGCTATAAATCACCTAAAAGTGCTGTGGGGCCCTAAAACCCTTTACCTATATAACACGTGCTGGGGGGCCTAAAAGCTATCTATAAACCTGCTGGGGGACCTAAACCTCCCTTTTATCCCCTATTTGGGGGATCCATAACCTGCCAATTATACCGCTGGGGGATCCAAAAACCTCCAATATCCCTGTTTGGGGGATCCAAAACCTTCCATATACCTGTGGGGACCTAAACCTGCCTTTTTAAAAACCTTTACGGGGGGACCATAACCGCCAAATATACCACAGGGGGATCCATAACCTGCCTAATACCTAACTGGGGGATCCATAACCTGCCCTTTAAAACCTGCTAGGGGACCCAAACCGCCCATAACCTGCTGGGGGATCAAAAACCCCCCTATATACCTGCGGGGGGACATATAACAAACACACCTACCTCCCTGGGATATATAAAGTATAAAACCCCCTACTAAAAGGAAAATAAAAAAAGGGGGGCCCCTTTTACCTTCACGGGGGGACACAAATTTACTGCTTTTTGGGGAATTTCCGCTAACATCTTTAACCCGGGTTTTGTTTAAGGCCTCAAGCCAATTCATTAAATAAAGTTAGAAATCGACCCCGGGGACTCCAGTTTTTTGGGGTTAAGCCATTTGTTTAAGGCCTAAAGTCGATTTTTAAAAACCCTTTAAAGCAATCGATTTCGGGAAATACTGTAAAATATCAGTTTTTCCCAGACCCGTTTTTTTAAATTTTACCCCCCAAAACCCCTAGGGAAATTGTAACAAGCAAAGTCTGAAAATAGAAAAAAAAATCAACAATTGCAGTTAACAGACCTTGCAGAGAAACATAATTTTCCAAGATAGAAAATAAGACATATTATAAACTGCAACGTTAAGGAAGTTGCGCACTTGCTGCTTCAGCCAGGGAGATTCAGTGTAAAGCCTATAATATCGATATTAGAAAGGGTTTTTTCTCATTTAAAAGACATGAGAGAACAAAAAAGTACCTGCTGGACTGAATTTCAAAGATAAGACCACAAATAACTGAGCACAGAAGCTAAAGGGAAAATTTAAAAAGGGGCCCCAGTAAGGGCCCCCGGAAATGTTAATTTTTAAAATATCAAAATTTTGTTGGTCCATGTATTAAAAATAAAAAATAAAAATATTTAAAGGCCCAGGTTTACATTTTGTTTTAAAGTCCAAATGAGGTGCCGGGGGCCCCCCAATGAAGTTTTTGCTTTTTGGCCCACCAGGGGAATGGATTCTTGGGGCCTACCCCCGATGGAAGATTTTTTGAGCCCACTGGGAAATTTGGGTACCGAGTCCCCCAAAATGAATTGATTCTTTAGGGCCCACCAGTAATTCATTTTTAAAGGGGGCCCTCCTCCTTTCCCTTTCTGCCTTTTTCTCTGACAAAAAAAAAAAAAAAACCCCCGCCCGCCCTACCATGCCCCGGGGCCCCATTGGTGGGGTTTTCCAGTTTTGAACCTGTCCCGTTGGGAAAGGTCCCCTTTAATCATTTAAATTTATGGAACCAATGGCACCTGGGCTGCTTTGGGTTTTCACCATAGTGTCTGCCATTCCAATACATTGTGCGCTATTTTTTTCTGTCATTTTTGACAGAATCTGTTATGGAGACTCCAAACAGAACCTACAATGCAGATGTGAACCTTGCCTTAAGAGGACGGCAATCTCTACCCTGTGTCTCTTCAGCTGTTGCAAGACAAGAAGCCCTCAGCATTTCTTAACAGTCTGCAATACTCCATTTTTCAAAACTAAAAACTCTAACAACTTATATAAGAGCTTGTTTTAACAATATTTCTGTCTAACCCCTCTTCAAAATGTAACCATCTGGACTCAAGAATGATACCCGTAAACCTTTTTTCCAATCTGATTTCGTGGTAAAAACCCATAACTTGGACAGGGGGAGTTTTTTTTCTTTTTTTACTGCTGGTTACCTAGTAGGGGATTGTGTAAACTTGATAACTTTTTAAGCCAAAGGCTAAGAAATTTAAAGGGCTTTAAGTAACCTGAAATGATTTAAACCATTTAAAGTATTTTCGTTGGGTTTTTGAAAAGTTTTGTGGAAAAAAAAGCCGGGAATTTTATGGGAAGTTGGATATCAATTTTTGGGGCTGCAATTCCCGGGAAGTGAAATTTTTTAAAGCTGCCTCCCAAGAATCAAAAATTGGGTTTAACCCCAGGTTAGCTGACTTACATATTCTCCTATAAATTTAATACCTTGAATCCTCCGGTGGAGGTCCCTCACCCCTGAATGTAGACAAGCAATATTTGTATTCATTGATAGCAAGTAAAGATCTATAAAATTGTACTTTTTATTGCAATCATAGTTTAAAAAAAACATTTTCTGTTTTGGGAAAAGTTAAATTTAAATTTCTGACTTTTATTGGGTGGTAACCCGACTTTTGGGAATTTTGCTATAGACGCCAGCCCATGACCTTGGGGTCAAAAAGGAAAACCCAAAAGCCCTTCCCACAAAAAATACACCAGTATAATAAATGACCCCATGGGAAGTGGGGGGGTAATTTTTCCCAAATTTTGCAATGGGAACTAGAAGCTTCTAGTTACACTTGTGACCTTCGGTCTTGGTAACTCCTCCACAATATTTATTTTTTCCCCTTGGCCGGGAAGTAACACTTAGAAGACAGAAGACAAAAAACAACCAAAGCAGGTTCTTTGAAATGCAAGGCATGGGCCCAAAGAAAACATCTCATAGATTGAAGAGTTCACATTCTGGAGAGCAACATTCGCTCTGCACAAAATCTGACATATAAAAACATCATTAGAAGAAAATCAATCCTGCTTGTATTTCTTGCCTGTTTTCATTTCTTTAAAAACCATGGGGAAAGGGTTTCTCCCCCTGACACAAGATGTTACTATCGTGCTGCAGACACATTTTAATTTACAGATGATTTATACCAGAAAAACAATATGTTTATTTATCTTCCTGGCACAGTCTTCACTCATTATTACATTAGCAATTGCATCCTTTATCATCTTCTTCTTGTCCATGTAGCACACGGTTGTGGGTGTGGTCCACTCTCACACAAGGTGGATCACTTTTTTGAAGCTTCAGCACCACAGATATAACATTTCCTATTAAAGTATCATGGCATGCTGCACACCCTGACAATGTGCATAAATGGCCCACAACCTAATATTCTATGTCTCAAAATGTATCACACCCATTATCCCTTTCTCTCAGAGCTCACAATTTATTTTCTTTATCAATAATATGATGTATCCTTTGACCCCAATATTTTTTTGCAGGGGGCATAGCAAAAAAAAGCAAGTACATTCATACCCAGGCCTGGGGCCCAAAGACCCCAAGCCACATAAGAAGACTCAAATATTAAAAATGCTACATAGTTGGTGGGGGTTCTGTTATCGTAGGGGTTCAGGAGTTAATTATCTAATCCCTCTGTCATATACAATATTTCACTCCAATCATCTGTATTCACACATTCACATGTATGCACATAATTCCTATTTATATAAACATAGAAGGGGATTCTTTATTGTAAGAGCAGTGAGACTGTAGAACTCTTTGCCAAGGGAACTCACTAATAATATAAGGGAACTCAGAGTAATAATATAAAAGGTTAAGTACGGATTCGGAAAAGGGGCCCAAAA
>JAODAL010058311.1:0-22161 GCA_025379985.1 Phyllomedusa bahiana
TTTTTATTTTTTATTTAAAATATATATTATATATTATATATTAAAATTGTTATAGCACAAAAAAGATTCCCTTTTCTGTTTCCCTATGCTGGTTTTCATCTTTTCTGTGGAATTTTTTTACGAAGCCACGAGGTCAGGGCTTGTTTAGTGTGCGCGGGGAAATCAACTCATTCAGGGGGAGGCGGATTTATTCAAGGCGAATTAAAAAGGACCCCGGGGACTGTGTGCATATTGCAGCATTTTGGAGCTTTTTTAATGTTTTAAACCCCTCCTCTGTTTTCATAGTTTGACACATATACTTTACGATTTAAAATACTAATGTTGAATGTGTATCTTAGCATATATCCAATTCTGATTGTTTTTTTATGTTATACTTAAATGTTTCAGGTTAACAAAATGATTATTATATAATATTATAAGGTGGAACAAGGTATTCCTAGTTTTCTGTCAGGTGCCATTTATCTCAAAGAATTAAATTTTTGTGTTATTACTTCACAGAACATTATGAGAAAAGGCTTTGGACCATCAAAGATTTTTTTTTCTTAAAGGGGTTTTTCCCACTACAAGGATTGCTTTTAGTGTTAAAGATCTTGCAAAAAAAAGTCACTTTGAAATATGTTGTCTTTAACCATGTCCTAACGTTTCCCAAAATTACCCTTCTTGTAGGGAGTGCAAACACCAAAATTACTTAGGGACAGACCTTTTACCTCCTGAAGGGGCTGCCACACGGGGTTCCTTACCACCCTGTGTCCTCAGCAGCCAGTAAACCCAGTAAACACGCCCCGAATTCAAAAGGAAACCGAAAAAAAGGGGACGGGAAAAATTCAATTGAAATAGTAAAGAAAACCCCCCTTTAACAAAGGACTTCCAGGAATCATTGCTTTTTGGTCTTAAAAAGTTTTTTTTTTTAACCCTTTGTAATCTAACACATTTAAAACTTTCCTCTTATCCCATCAGGATTTTATTTTGGCATGTAAATTTTTAAAAACCCTTAAATTTTTCCCCCATGATGATAAAAAATTTTTCTCAAATTTTCGGATTTAGTTTGAAACAACCTGGAAGGTGAATATTTCATGTGAATTTTAGTGGTTTTAGTACGCGGATCCGACATAGAGATGTCTTGGACATTCTTTATATGTGCAATTCGATGGAAGATTAAACATGTTCTAAGATTTTTTTTCCTCTTGTAAACCGACCGAGAAAATATGCATTTTGGGACTAAAGCTTTTTAAATGAGGTCAATAGGTTATTTCCAGTCAGTAAATCCTAAAAGGTTTCCCAATTAAATACTTTTTGATGACAGCCCCGGGAACTTTTTAAAATTTGTGGAAACTGTTTTTTTAAGTGATGTTTAAACCTGAAAGGATTGACAGTAACCAAGCCTGTTTATGTTTACTTCAATTGTACCTATTTATCATTTTAATTTGGTGAATTGGTTCACTGAGTAACTAAGGGGGCAAATACTTTTTCACTTACAGCCTTTAGCACTGGTTATGCCTTTTTTATTCCAGTTATCAATCAAATTAGGTGAACTGGTTGACTAAGACATTAATGAGGATATATCACACAGGGCTACTATAGTTAAAGATCTGAAACAATTACCAAATGTTTAACAAATATAAAGGAAAAGGGATTATTTATTTATTTATTTGCAAAAGCTAAACACCTGGCATTCTTTCAACCTCTCTTTTTATATTGCTCGATAAATTTACTGTGGTGGCAGAAACGGCAAGCAAACACACCCACATTTAAGAGTTGTCGCAAGCACGGGTTTTTCCCTTCTCAGATAGTATTGTATTGGAATGCACATTTAAAAAAAAATATTGCTATAAATTTAACGATGTTTTCAATTATGTAAAGTAGATGATCAGAGGTTAAAAATGTAATAAAATTCTAAGTTTTAATATAAAAAGACAAAAATACAATAAACAAATAAACAGATTTTGTAAAAATAAAAATCACCTAACATAAAAATTCACTTTAGTAATAATAGTAGACATGACAATTAATTTCACACTAACTAGTGTGTAAAATGTATAACCCATCCCACAAAAAACAAGGCTACTTACTCATAAAAATAAAAAAAAAGGATTTTCGGGGCTTTAAAAAATTAAAAACAAAAAATCATTTTGTTTCTGAATGGTTTTGATAATGCACCACATTTATTAATGCTCTTCTGTGAAGCCTATATTTTCATTGTGTTCATTTTTTCCTCTCCGCTTTTCAAGAGCAATAATTTTTTTTTGTTTTTCTATCTATATAGGAATGAGGGCTTCTTTTTTGTGAAATTAGGGGTACTTTTTAATGATTTCACTGGACAAGACAATAAAACTTAACCTTTATTTAGGTATGTTAAAATATGTGGCAGTACAAAGCATAAATCACAACAAAAATACAAAAATAGTGAAACTAAATCCCGTATTGCAAAAAACAGATGTAAAAAATTTTAAAAACAGGGAAGGAAACCATTTCCCTGTTATATGTAGAAAATTATTAAAATGAACAACAATTGGGTCATCCTCAATAGGATGGCCCCCCTGTGAGCCTAGGCTATGGTTTAATTTGCCCTGAATGTATAGATATCCGCTTTAATAAAAACCTGACACATTTCCTTCCCTTACCAATTTTCAGGGAATTCATTAGGGATATCTTTAAAAGGTATATACATGCAGCAGTAGTAAATAGGTATAACTTTAAGTACAGATATATTTCTAAGGCATTCAATAGAGTAGTTAAGCTGTTAATAAAGAAATCCATATCCAATGTTTCAGATCTTCAAGTATAGTGCATTATCTATATCTGCACAGACTTGCCTGGTAAGTGTTGTGGCCACAGTCTTTTACATTGTTGATATCAATGTTTAAACAGCAAAGATTACCTAAACAATACAAGGTGTAATAGTAATCACCTTTTATTTTTGAATCCGCACCGTTCGCCCCAGAATTATTCACAGCACTTCCCAGTACACGGGCCTTCGCCTCGGGGAAGAGCCCGAAATAGGGAAACTGAAGAAAAATTTGGACCCTTTGAGGGGCAAAAGGTGCGTATTTTTTTTATAACTTACGGCAGAGGGTACACTAGATCTTTAAAACCAACACGTTTAGGCAACGCTTAACGCCCTTTTTTTCAGGGGGCACATTTTCACATAGCGGCAGTTTAAAAAAAGGGGAAAAAGGGGGGGAACAAGATTACGGGCAATGCCTTGTATACGTCACATCCCTTACTTTTCCCATAGTCAAGCTGCCTAAAAAAACAAAAACATTTAAAATAACATATATGCAATACATTACCATCAGAATTATACTTGACATGATCCTTACATTCATACATTTTTTATGGTTTTCCCATTAAAATAAACTAGACGTTTCTGTAATTAAGGCCGACGGGGTCTGGTCTTCAGGCATAATCCAAATGCCCTCGCGCAAAACCCCTTCGCTGCCAACCCCACAGCTACCGGGTTTTGTTTACCTTTTCTATTGCTAAATGTGAAGCTTTCAACAAGCATCTGCTCTTCAAAAAAATGTTTTGCTGCCCCTGATAGTAGGCAACCTTTTTTTTGCATGTAAAAGTTCAGATTCAATGTTAAACTTGCGAATTCTGCTACCTATGTAGATTTTATTACATATCGTACACTGTATGGCATATACTGTGTGATCAGTATCGGAATTTAGGAAACTCTGTATTTTATATCTTTTTTTATTTGTATCCTCAAACATTTCTTTCTTTGCCTGTGGCAAAGAATCCCTTAGTGGATAACCATCAATCTAGGTGATTAGTTGTGCTTAGGTTGCTAGTTGAAATGGCATTTCCTATTGTTTTATTTCTTCTTGCTACCATATTTAAACCTTCTTCAACTATTTCTGCCAATATTGAATCCTGTCGTAAAATATTAATGTTTTTAAAAAATATTTTTTTTATCCGTTCAAACTCCAGTTTGTTTAGTTCTAGCTCAGGGACCTTTACCTCCATACAATTACAGGGAGTAGCTCTACCAATTGGGCCTTCAGTCCACTATGGCTGTATGTCAGCATGAAGACTTGTAAGTACATTATCTGTATCTGCAGAGACTTGCCTGTTAAGTGTTGTGGCCACAGCCATTTACATTGTTGATATCAATGTTTAGTACTGGCACTGTGGGACTTTTTATTGACTTGGATCAGATGACAACTTATTGTTAACCACACTTTGTTTCTCTGACCATCTTTAACTACCTTTTCTAATGCCTTAGAAATATATCTGTACTTACAGTCATGTCTATTTACAACTGCTGTATGTATATACCTTTACATCCTCTGATGATTTTCCTGCCGGCTGTTATGGGAAGGAAATGCTTCGGGTTTTGATAAAAGTGGATATCTATACATTCAGGGCATAGTAGGACCTACCAGCTTAGGTTCCAGGTGGGGCCGTCCTTATTGGGACGCGATGAGCCCACATTGTTGTGCCAGGCAGATAAGTTTCTAAGATATAACAGGGAAAGTGGTATTCCTTCCCTGTTAATAATCCTACATCCTAGTTTACTATTAATATGTGTATTTAGTTTACTATTCTTGTATTGGTGTTGTGATTTATAGTTTATATGCTTGATACTGTCACATATTTTAAGAAACATAAATAAAGGTTAAGTTTTATAGTCTTGTAGGACTGAAAACTTTGATTTATCTTGACTAGAGTAGTATGGGAAACGGCCTGGAAAAACTTATATCCCCTTAATTAACTATATTTTTTTAATGATCCCATTGCTGTACCAAAAAAGGACGGGAAACCCATTTTTTGGGGTTTTGTTTCATGACATTACTTTTTGGTTTTAAAATGATTATTAATCTTTTGCGGGTGTTCGATTCGTAAAACCAAACAGTGTAGAGTTTTCATTATGTTTAGTACTTTTACAAAAACCATCTATATTTTAAAAATGTGTGCAGCAGAGGCATTTTCTGTAACCAATAACTTTTTGGTTTTTCCACCTATGAACTTGAGATAGGGATAATTTTTTGCCATTTGAGATACATGCAACTTTTGATTACTTTTCATTAGAGACATGAAATGACCAAAAAAAAAAAGCCTTAAAACTGTATCAAAATTTAGGGCACGTTTTTTTTTTTGGGATTTACAAAAAATGGATTGGATTCCCTTTTAAAATTCACATGTATTTCACTGAAAAAAGTGGATCTGCAACAAAAAAATCAAATAAAATTTTAAAATTATGAAAAAGGTTTTTAAAACCTTTGTTTTAAACCCCCTTTCCCAAAAATAGAATTTAAACCCCTACGCCTCAAAAAACCTTAATAAAAAGTGATTAAAGCACACAGAACCCCGTAATGGATAAAAAAAACATCAACTCTCCCCCAAAAAAAAAAGCCCCTTTAATCAGCTCTGAATAAAGAAAAATAAAAAAAAAGTTATGGCTGTCAGAATAGGACAACATTAAAACACAATGCATGCATTTCTATTGTGTAAAAGTACTAAAACATATGAAACTACATAAAATGTATATCATTGGAATTGTACCGACCTGCATACTAAAGCTATCCAGTCATTTACACTGCATGGCGAACGCAATAAAATTGAAACCCAAAAAAACAATGATTGAACTGTCCCCCCCCATTCTCATGGCCCAATGCTAAAAAAAAACATAGAACAGCTGCACGCCCAAAATGCACAATAGGTCACTAAATGAGATCCCTGAGGATTGTTGAATCCAAAATGGGGTGACTTCTGGTACTTTGGGGTCTTTGTAAATGCGACATGGCACCCACCAAAATCTACATTCCAAAAACCAAATAGCGCTCCCTCCCCTGTATGCCCTGCCATGCGCCCAAATAGCAGTTTACACCCACATATAGCATATTGCCGAACTTGGAAGAAATGGGGTAACAAAATTTAGTGTGCTTTTTTTCCAGGATTCTTTGTAAAAATTAAACATTTTCCTCTAAAATTGCAGATTGTTAGAGAAAAAATTGTCTTCATTTTCACAGCTTAATGCAAAAAATATGTGTGTAACACCTGTTGAATCGATATACTCCCTGCACCACTACATATATTCCTTAATGGGTGTAGTTTCCAATATGGAGTCTTTTTAGGGGTGTGTTTAGTAAGTTTTTGCACATCTAAATGTCCACAAACCTGAAATGGCGCCTAAATAAAATCGTATTGAAAATTAGACTCCAAAGTCTGGTTGGTGCTCCTCCTACTCTGACAATTGTGGTTGAGTCAAATAGCACAAATGGGTAGAGATGAGCGAACAGTAAAATGTTTGAGTTTGAGTCGAACTTCGAACAGTAGTGGTGTTCGGTTTGAGGTTTGATTCGAACTCAAACCCCATTAAAGGCAATGATGGAAGATGTTCGGGTTAACTTTTATGCCTATACAGGTGAGGAGAAGCTGTAATTACCATCCATAACAGTAACCTAGATATGTGGATCAACTTAGTGAAGAAAATTTGGCTCTAGGTGTGAAAGAAAAAAATTGAGAGGCTAAAATACTTAATTCCTTTCAATAGCTAACTGAAAAGATGAGGTCAGCTTGCAAGCAGGGGTGTAGCTATAGGAGGTGCAGTGGTAGCAGCTGCTATGAGGCCCATCATCCTGAGGGGGCCCAAAAGCCCCTTTGACAAATAAGGAACCCATCTGTGTCCACCAGGCAACATTTCCAAAGCCAACAGCCTAGCAATGCTGACATTCAGCCTTTTGGCTTTGGGATGGTTGGGGTGAAAACATTTCTTATGCTACCACACCTGATACACAGAAGGCTGGCTGCTGGACTTGCTGCTGTATGGCGTGCAGGTCACACTGGTGAAAGGGGAAGGTGTAGGCTGTGTTGCTGATGGTGGAACTCGTCCAACAGTATCTGGGACCGGGGATGGTGCTTGCTCATGCTGCTCCAGCACATTGGTAGCAGAGGACCGCTTGGGCTTGGAAGTGGTGGAGGAGGAGGAGGAGGTAGAAGATGGTGGTTGGAAGCCCAGGACCTGTGTGGCCTTTTTTCTCCAAGCGACTATTTCACAGCAATTCATGCTTTCCATACATATGCCTGTTCATGCTCGTGGTACTTAAACTCTTTTCATTCTTTCCTCTACTGACACGTTGACGGCAAATCCGGCATATGACGTCAGTCTTGATCGAAAAAGGCCCAGGCTTCACAGGTCAGCGTATTTGTGCATCTGCCCTCTCCCTTTCTGAGGGAGAAGGCACTACCAAATCATCCTCCTCGTCCACTGATGATGAACTCACCAGTTGCTGCTCAAAAGCCAACATTGGATCTGCAATGTCATCATCATCACAGGTGACTTCCTCTTCCTCCCAGTCTACATCCTCAAGCTGTGGCCTAGAAGCCACAGGCACATCGAAGCATTGCTGACCACTTGGGATTTCTGCCAATGGACCAGCTTTTTTCTCTTCCTCTGAGGGCATCAGCAATTGGGCATCAGAGCAGACAAAATCATCCTCTTTAGCCTCTTGATCTTTTGAAATGCCTTCTGACCCTTCTGACCCCAATATTCAGAATATGGATTATTTGGAGTGGTCTGTATATTGGGTTATGACATTTGGCCCATATTTGCTTCAGGTTGGACTGATGATGATGATTAGAGATGAGCAAGCAGTAAAATGTTCTATTCTTAGAACCTCGAACTTTAGTTGTTTGTTTCGGGGTTCTATTTGAACTAAAAATCAAACCTCATTAAAGTCTTTTGGAAAGATTTCTGGTTAATTTTTTATAAATATGCAGAGAAGACTGAATTTCATCCATAACATAAACTGGATAGTGGAAAAACCTAGTAAAAAATTTGGGTTCAAAGATACAAAAAAAATTTAAATGCTAAAAAACTTTTTCCTTTCAAGGGCAACAAAAAGAGAGGACAGTTCAAGCGGGGTAAAGCTTAGGGGGTGCAGCATAGCACTGCTATAGAGCCCGCATCCCCAAGGGCCCTAAAACCTCTTTACAATGGGGATGGTGCGTTTTTAATTTTTTGAAACCCCCCAAAAATGCAAAAACTGAACTTTTGGGCACGAGTAGATTTAGCAAACCCCAAACCCTTTTGTAATATATACCTTTTATATGAAGTTTTTGGGGTTTTTGTGAGCCTGCAAAAAGTCGCCAAATAACACTTTTGGGGGTAGGGAAAAACGCAGCCCGAATCAAACTCCCCAAATATGTGTCTTAGAGAGGGAAATGCATCTTTAAATAAGAGAAATCTGTACAGTACAAAAGAGTGAGCTGAAAATGAATTCACAAAGGCAAACGTGAAAAAAATATTAACTGGTCGGATTTTTAGAAGCCAAAAGAGAGCCCAAACCTCACGATGAATTTTTGCCCTTTATTGCTTTGCAATGTTTTTAAAGGCCCCCAAAATGCAGAAGTGATTGGATGGCCCCCAAAATGCAGAAAGCCGCTAAAAACTAAACTGAATATGACGTTTCAAATTTTAAACCAAAGGGGTGTATTAGACAAGGGGCTCCTTTACGTCTTGAGGAACGAAAGTTTCTACTAAACATAAAAGGGGGTTTTTTACTTAAGACAGTGAACTGTGGAATTCTTGCCAAGAAAAATTTTATGGGAATTCACTGACAAGTTCAAAAAAGGGTTTGGATCGTTTCTGGGGGTAAAAATTAGTGTGAGCGATTCGTTGACTGTCCTTGGGGCATAGTCATATCGGCAATTATCAAACATTTCCGATAGTCGAAATAGTTACGCGATGACTAGAGATGGGGGAATTTTTCAAAAATTTGATTCGGTTGACTTCGCGAATTTCCCGACAAAAAATAACTTCGTTCCGAATTATTTGGGTAGAACTCACGTAAAAAAACAGCTTTTTAAGGCCTGGCACAGAGACTGCAGGGTGCTGTCGAAATTGTACATGCTTAATATGCAGAGGGAGCTTGGTTTGGTCTTCATACATGATTGTGTTTTTTTATGACACGCAGATGACTGCCGGCGCTCTTAGGAATACGCTCACACTATATACAATCTCCCACTGGGCACTTAAGTGGGCAAAAAACTGACCAAAAAACTGAAGGCGGGAATGTAGCCTGATAAAAGTCATTGGGCAGCAGAGCTAGTGACAGTGGTAAAAACAAGTGGCAAATCAGTGACAGAGTGTGGAGGTGGACAGGCGCAGCACGGCAGCATGAGGTCAGGACAGTGGCACAATGACATTCTAGAGGTGGCAAAAAAGGAGTAGGCAAAAGAGTAGGCACACATGACACAGTGTGTAGGTTCATGGCAGCATCCAAGCCAGAGCATGAAGGTAGACAGTGGCACAATGAACAGAGTGTGTAGGTCACGACAGAAGCACAGCAGCAGCATGAGGTTCAGACAGTGGCACACTGAAACACGTGTGTAGGTCACGGCAACAGGCAGCATGAGGTCAGGCAGTGGCACAATGACATTCTAGTAGGTGACAAAAACAGGAATAGGGCACAGAGTGGGAACAATGGACACAGTGTGTAGGTCACGGAGCAGCACAGCTAGCAGATGGAGGTCAGACAGTGGCACTCAATGACATTCTGGAGGTGGCAAAAAACACGGAGTAGGCCACAGAGTGGGACAATGTCACAGTGTAGAGGTCATAGGCGAGCAGCCACAGTACGCAGCATGAGGTCAGAGAGTGGCACAATTGACAATATAGAGGTGGCAAAAAAGGAGTTTAGGCCACAGAGTGGCACAATTGAACAGTGTTGTAGGTCATGGCAGCAGCCACAGCAGAAGCATGGAGTGTCAGTCAGTGGCACATATGACAGAGAGTGATTAGGTCACGGCAGCAGCCACTCAGCAGCAGGCATGAGGTCAGACAGGCCACAATGACAGAGTGTGTAGTCACGGCAGCAGTCCACAGCAGCAGCATTGAGGTCAGACGAAACAACAAAAAAAAAAAAAAACCAAACTGGACAAGACTCAGTGTGTTTGTGTAGATCACGGCGAGTCAGCATGAGGTAGACAGTGGGCACAATGACTTTCTGGTGGTGGCAAAAAAGGAGTAGGGCCACAGAGTGGGACAATGGACACAGTGTGTAGGTCATGGCATACAGCCACAGCAGCAGAATGAGGTCAGACAGTGGCCACAATGAACGAGTTTGTAGGTCACGGCAGCAGCCACAGCAGCGGCATGAGGTCAGACCAGTGGCACAAGACAAAGTGTGTAGGTCACCGGGCAGCAGCCACAGCAGCAGCATGAGGTCAGACAGTGGCTCCATGACACAGTGTGTAGGTCATGGCAGCTCAGGCAGCACTGAGTCAGGGGACAGTGGCACAATGCATTTGGAGGTGACAAAAAAGGTAGTAGGCCACAGAGTGGGACAATGACACAGTGTGTAGGTCTGGCTGCGGCCACAGCAAAGGCAGCTTAGAGGTCAGACGTGGCACGATGGACAGAGTGTGTAAGGTCACATGGCAGCAGCCACAGCAGCAGCATGAGGTCAGACAGTGGCATCAATGACAAATGTGTGTAGGTACGGGAGCAGTCACCAGTAGCGTTGAGGTCAGACAGTTGACACGTGTGTAGGTCACCGGCCAGAGCAGCAGATGAGGACAGATGTGGCACAATGACATTTATGGAGGGTGGCAAAAAACAGGAGTAGGCACTGAGCTCGGGACAATGACACAAGTGTGTAGGTAACAGGCAGCAGCCAGAAGCAGCAGCATGAGGTCAGACAGTGCTACAATGACAGAGTGTGTAGGTCACGGCAGCCAGGCCCACAGCAGCAGCATGAGGTCAGAAGTGGCCACAATGACAGAAGCTGTGTAGGTCACCGGCAGCAGCAACAGCGCTGCATGAGGTCAGACAGTGGCACAAAGACACAGTGTGTAGGTCCGGCTCCAGTAAGCCAGCTACAGCATGGAGGTCGACATTGGCACAATTAATTCTGGAGGTGGGCAAAACCAGAGTGGCCAACAGAGTGGACCCAATGACAGAGGTGGAAGGTCCACAACATGCAGCCACAGCATGCAGCATGAGTCAGGCAGTAGGCACAATCAACATTCTGGAGGTGGCAAAACAGTAGTAGGCACAGGAGTGGCACAATGACACCGTGTGGAGGGCACGCAGCAGTAGCATGGATGTCAGACAGAAGTGGCACAATGACTTCTGGAGGTGGCAAACGGTGTAGGCACAGAGTGGACAAATGACAGAGAGTGGAGGTCATGGTAGCCAGCAAGCATGAGGCCAGGCAGCTTGCACAATTGACATTCTGGCGGGGGGCAAAACAATAGTAGGCCACAGAGTTTGCACAATGAAACAGTGTGGAGGCACGGCAGCAGCAGCAGAGGTCAGGCCTGTGCACAATGACACAGTGTGTAAGGTGACCGCAGCAGCTACAACAGCAGCAGCAGCATGAGGTACATAGAGTGGCACACATATGACATACTGTTGAGGTGCTGTGGCAAATACAGTCCCTGGTAAGATAGGTTGGTAGGCAGCATGTGCAGAAACTGTCAGAGATTTGTGCATCAGGCGGGTGGCGGCATCAGAACAACTAGTGGCTTGAGGACAGGTTAGTTGATACCAGCACTGACGCCTAAGGGCATAGGTGTGTGGAAATCCTGGACGATCCAACCCGGGGGGCCCTGATTTCATCTTGACAAAGGTCAGTCGTTCCTCACAATTCCGATGGGCGACTAGGGGTTCTCCTCTGGGGGTAACGATGGCCCCAGCGCCGCCACTGACACCCACTCTGATGCCACCCTACTGGCCGGTGCAGGACAGCTTCTCCACTGCAAAATCGGGCAAGTTGCGGCCCACACATCCAGTTTGGACTTTTCCCGTAGTCCAGATGATCTTCTAACTGAGGTGACAGAGTGCTGTCCATGTAGGCCACCACCTGTTGGTTCAGGACTGCTCACGGTCCTGCTGCTGTGCTGCTGGCGACTGCTCTCTCACCTAGGAGGGTTGAAGGACGTGCTCATCGGTGACACAGACTTTAGGTTGCTGCTGATGAAGCTAGTACTGCTCCTACCCCACCACTTCCCCAGCTGCACGATCGCGCAGTTAGTACGTGAGTGCTGCGGAACCCTTTGGTACAGACCTGTCAGAGGAGGGACGATGCCGCACATAGGAGCGGGCAACTGAGACTACGGAAGGTTTTCCCTATAGGATTTGAGTTGTCCACCCTCTCAAATAGCTGGAAAAGGCCTCCCCATTTTGGACCGTAGGAGGGGTCAATAGGGTGTGAGAGCCAGAAGTTTCATCCTCTGCGGATGCGGGACTATTCGGCTGTTCACTAGCCAGTGCAACATCAGCATGGTCTGCGGGCCAATCTGCACAACGATCCGAGAAGGGGTCTCTGCTCCTATCTCCACTGTATACTGCCACGGTGCTTGAGGGTTCATCTGCCTCGTCTTCCTCATCTCCATCACCTCCTCCAGTGCCTTCTGCTTCCTTTTTGTCACTGGGTAGAAAATCCACTCATTTTCACCAGACAATGCTTCTGCTCGATGTCGCCTCCTCCATTTCAGTCCCAGCGGAATCATGTGGCGCGAGAATAGTCGCCACCATCTCCAGTCTGCCCAGCCGATTTTTCAGCATTGTTCCAGGACATGAAGCAGTGGATATGTCGTTATTCATCCGTAGTCCTGGCGACTGACAAATACGTTGCCTCCCTCGAATGGCCTCAAACAAACGGCAGGTGTCACGCTTGAGTGCAACTGGTGACATCAAAGTTATACAGGGGGATACTCCTGTCGCCTGATCATCAAAACAATGTATAATGGCCTTTCTCTGTTCATTACAGTCGGGTTCCACATGTGCTAGGCTGGAATTCAACGGGTGGAATAAACATGCTATATCGAGTGTGTTGAGGGAGCCGTTCTGCCGCTGCAACTCGAGGCAGGGTGTTCCTGGCTTTGTACGTCATAATGGATTATAAAGTGACCGATGAACAGTTTCTGGCCATTTTCAGAACCTTCTGAAGATCTGTGAGACTTTCAGGGAACTTTTCACACCAGATTGGAACAGGGCGATGGACATCTGTAACGGCGAGTTGTAGTGGATCGCTGGGCCACCGCAATCATGGTGGAAGCCAGCCGGGTCGGATCTAAGTAGACCGGTTTTCACCAGAGCCCGCCGCAAAGCGGGATGGACTTGCCTGCGGAGTGGGAGAACTACCAGTCGTTTCATGGCGGGACTTGCATTGCGGTGGTAGCCAAGGATAAGCGTGTGGTACAGAATCGCGAGGTGAGGCGTAGTTCAGGGTACAGGCAATAGAGTCAGGACTGGCGGACAGGGCCCCCCCCCCCATGGAAAGGTTCGTTGGTCGGGAACGGGAGCGAAAGTCGGCTTGGTACACGGAAAAAGGCAAAACAAGGAAACAAGACGCTTTCCTCTAAGGCTCAGGAGGCACTTAAAGATCGAGTGGGCGCGGAGGAGGAGCCAATATATAGGGTCAGTGGCCGCCAATCAGCCAATTACAGGCGCACTGGCACCTTTAAGAGAGAGGAGGACTGCAGAGCAGTGCGCCATAGGGGAACTGGGAAAGCGCGCCTCGACGGACCGTGATGAGCGCGCCCTGGGGTCAGGGGCGGGAAGCCCCGGGTAATTTATTATACGCGCGGGGACGAGCGCGGCCAGGACCGGGCCACGGACCGTGCGCACTCGCCCCGCGGCAAACGAGACGGGGGCCGGGGAATAGCGCGAGCGACGCCCGCCAGCCCGGGGAACGGTCTGCGGCGCCGCTCGTTACAGTACCCCCCCCCCCCCTTAGGCTCCCCTTTCCCACGCCTGGAGGACCTCAAAACAGTTGACGGTCCAGAATGTTGTCCTAGGCTCATGACCTTTCATCGGGCTCCGAACTTCCACTCGATGAGAATGTATGCTTCACTGGACACCTTCATATCCGATCTCCTTCAGTGGAATACATGTTGCATCGCCACCGAGGGAAGGAGGGGCAGCTTCGAGAAAAACGGGTTAAGGACAGGGGTTTGAGAAGTGACACATGGAAAAGAGTTCGGATGCTCATGGAGGCGGGAGGCGGAGTTTATAGGCCACGGGTTTAGACATCTGTGACATTCAAATGGACCCTACGTAGCAGGGGACCCAATTATAGCTTGGGTCTTAAGCACTGCATATTTGGCAGACAGCCAAACTTTATGCCAGCGAGAAAAACTGGAGGAGGGCTCTTCTTTTATCGCTGTGCTTTCATGCGTGAGAAAGACGGGCAAAGAACTGGCGGGGACAGGGCCCAAATCGTCTTATGTCGGGACAGTGTATCTGCAGCAGGGACTTCGGACTGAGAGGGCAGTGGAGTGGAGGGCGTGGGATGCAGGGTAGAACCAATATAGAAGGGAGGCCCTCGTGACCTCGGAATCTAGGAATTGTTGGAAAATTTGCACATGGGAGTAGATCTGCCAGTCATTCTGCCGCGCCGAGACAAAATGGCGCAAGTAGGTCCCCAGGACCTCGGTTAACCTTTCTACTTGGCCATTAGTTGGGGATGATAGGCCGACGAAAAAATCGAGCTTAACCTGAGCAGGGAACAGAGGGGCCCGCCAGAATTTAGAGACAACTGACTCCGCTGTCAGAGACAAATTTGCAGGGGATCCGTGTTAGGCGAAAGGATTTGGTGGAAAAATAGGTTAGCCAGAGAGCGGGGCGAGGGAGACCGTCTGTGGGACTTAGTGAGCCATCTTAGAAAAACGGATCTGTAACTACCCACGATCACGGTGTACAGAGGATGGGGGAAGATCGGCTTCTAAATCCATCGCACATGCGGACGGGCTAGTAGGGATGGGAGGGAAGCAGGAGCCCGGGACTGGCCTGTGACGAGGTTGTTTTGTTACGGTCACAGGTGGTACAGGCCTCGACCAAATTCTTTTAGTCCTAGCGAGGCCGGCCACCAGTAGAACGTGAGTAAGGAGAATGGGTTTTATGGGCGCCAGGGTGTCCACGCACCAATGAGCAAAGCCCACCCACTTCAGGATCTGTCTGCGGAGGGCGGGGCGCCACGTATTGTCTTCCCAGGGGGACATGCGGAGGTCAACAGTGGGTCGAGAGGGACAGGCGTTCGGGTGGTATTATGTGTCCGGGGCAGGTTTCCTCTCCTACCCATCAGAAGCGCGAGACAAGCATCCGCCTTCACATTTTCTCCGGGACGGATAAGTGGATTTGGGAAATCAGTTCGGGAGAAGAAAAGAGGTGACCATCTTGCCTGGAGTGGCCTTGAGTCGTGGGGCCGTCCTGGAGTATGGAGGTTTTTGTGGTAAGAGATAGATACTGATCGGGATGCCGAGACCCTCCAGTAGATAACGCATTCTCCAGGGCAGCTTGAGCTAACATACTTCCCGGTCTCCGATCGTATAGTTCATTTCGCCGTGTGAGAAAGTTTTTAGAATTGATGCCGCAGGTGACGTTCTCCTGTTGGCCCCTTTTGCGTTGAGCAACAGCACGGACCCGACCGAAGAGGCGTACCACTTCAAAGCGCAAATGAGCTTAGTAGGGTCCGGGTCCTGTGAAGGAATTAGAAGGGAGGCGAAGCACAGATACAAATTCGAGAATGTTCACGGCCTCGGGTGGCAGCTTCGGGGGTTAGCGTTTCTTTTTCGTGAGCGCCCACGAGGGTGCCACCCGCATTTGGGAGAAGTGTGGGAATTAGAATTGCCCGGGGCGGGGGGCGGGGGGCGGGTAATAATTACAGAAATCCAGGAAGGTTTGTATAGCCGAAGACCAACAGTGCGAGCGCTGTAAGACGGAGACAGCTTAGCTGGGTCCATCTGCAACCATTGGTCCGAGATAATATATCCAAGAATGGCAGGTGGTCTGATGAAAGATGCACTTTCCAACTTGGGTATGGCGGTTGGCCGGAGGCGGCTCGAACTGGCGGACATGGAACACGGTGAGTTTCAAGTTCAGAAGAGTATATCAAGATGTCGATCCAGGTTACAACACGAAACCACGTATACCAATGAGATACCTGAGATGTCGTTCACGAATTTTCCTGGAAGAGGCTGGGGCTGTTACAAGTACGGCCGAATGGCATGCCAGTATTCGAGTGCCCGTCCATGTGTAAAAGCCGTTCTTCCATCATTGCCCTCCTGGATGAGTATGAGATTATAGGTCCCTCTTTAGTCCCAATTTGGATGAAAGATCTTCGCCACCCTGTAGACGATCAAGATGTCAGAAATCAATGGCATGAGGATACGATTCTTCACGTAATTTATTAAGCCCGATAAAATGCAGGTAGCGGGTACGTCCATCTTTTCCACTGAAGAGACTCCAGCCCCTGCGGGGGAGAGAGGAAGGATTTCGTATGAACCCCTTTGGAGGTCTTTCCCGGATATAGCTAGGACTTAGCTTAGTCTCTGGAACGGACAAGGGATAGACTCGCGGCCCCGGGGGGGGGACTGGTAACTGGCAGTAGGTCGAATAGGGCAGTAAATAGGTCGTGAGACGAAAGGATCTCCGCTTCTTTTCCGAGAAGACATGGTGAACCCTGGTTAGTCGGCGTGCAGGCGGCCAGATGGGTGCAGGGGGCCGTGTCGAGAGACGTGGTAAACACGGGCGATGGGTGCCACAGAAAACGGCTCAGGCAGTTGGGGGGACCATGCGATATGGATTTCACCGACGTCCAGTCTAGCGTAGGAGAGTGGAGACGCAGCACGGAAAGTCCTCGAGAAGAAACGCCGAAGAAGGAGCGTTGGCAGACATAGAAGGCGATTTCTCCTTTATGCAGGACTCCCACATGAAGAGACAGTGGCTTGGTGATGAACTGTATAGTGCGTTAGCAGCATGCCGCTGACCGAGCGAGAGATGACCAGGAGATTATTTCCAACCGGACCACTGGAAGACTACGGTACTGCAGACAACAAGGGCGCGGGTGAATACTGTCCCCGGTGCCTGAGGAGACCAGACTCCAAGAAGGCGGGAGGTCCGGCAATGTGAGACCAGCATCAGTCCTGACTTGATACAAGGCAACATCATGCGTGGAGAGGGGAAATTTGCAGCCAGGGGACGCCTCTCCAAGAACCCTAGGGTCGGGAGTCGGAGTTCTAGAGGACGCTTGGACGTTGGGGACAAATCCTCGAAGTTTGTCAGGACTGCCACGCAGTAGAGGCACAGGTTGCCAGACGATGTAGAGGCCAGTTCCTTGTCTGAGAGATGTAATCCTGTGTCGACCTGCATTGGCTCCTCAATAGGGAGTGGTATGCAGGTTCGCGTAGGTTGGCCTCTGGAAACGGGAGCACAGGCTCCAGGGTTAACGGCGAGTCGTGCACCATCTCGTTCTTGCCGACGATTTACCTCTCGTCTTCGGCGAAACGCAGTCAATGCGGGTAGCCAATGAAATTACCGCTGAGGAGGACGGAGATGTCTCTTGCGGCCAGCACATCCTTATTCATATCGAGAGACCCCTTTGAATGGTAGCGCACAAGCAAGCCTCGTTTCCAGGATAACTCTGAAGCCAGTGTGCGGAACTGCACTGAAGTAGTTACCACTGACGAGTCTCCCTGGCCATAGATGTGAGGAGGGCAGTCTCGGCGGAGGATGCCCCGGGCCGGTTCCTCAAAAACGTGTGGAACTCTGCGAGGATGGACTGCCGAAATTCGTTTGTCACAGGGTCGTTCGATACCCACACGAGGATGTGGCCATGCTAAGGCCTAACAAGAGAGCAGGCTGACCACGAACACTCTTTAGACGTCCGTTAGGGAACTGGTTTCCGCACCTATTAATGTCAAACCGTGCATTGAGCACTGGGTGATAAAAGCCTGCATTGCTTGGAGGTCCTCTTAAAACTTGGACGGTATAGCGGTAACGAAGCTTAGGGGCCACCGTATTGAAGGCCGGCAGCGGACGGGTTGGCGCGGTTGTAGTTCACGGGTGAAGTTGGCGGGGCCTGCGCGTGGTTCGCGCAGGAGTTGCTGTAACATGGCGGTCAATGGTCCAACTGCAGAGCATGTGTTGCGCAATTTTGAAGGTTGACGTTGCGCGACGACTGCAGGCATGGTCCGCTTCAACCCAGGCAAAGGCACTTGGCAGGGATCCATGGACCGGATCTCACTGTAACGGCGGCAGTGGTAGTGGATCGAGGGCCACCGCAAAGATGGTGGAGCCACGCCAGGGAAACGGATTTAATTAGAACCCGGTTTTTCACAGAGCCCGCCGCAAAGCGGGAATGGAACTTGTCTGCGGCGTGAGAATACCAGGTCGTATCACGGCGGACTTGCTTGCGTGGTAGCCAAGGATAAGCGTGGTTTACAGAATCGCGAGGCGTTGTGGCGTGTCAGGGATCAGGCAATTAGGTCAGGACGGGGCAGTGGTTCGTGGTCGGGGAAACGGGAGCGTCGTCGGTTTGGTCACGGAAAAGGCAAACAAGGAACAAGACGCTTTCTCTAAAGGCTCAGGAAGGCACTAAAGATCGGCAGAGGGCTGCGAGGAGGAGCCAATTATAAGCGGTAAGTGGCCTGGCAATCAGACAATTAGGCGCATGGCCCTTAAGATGAGGAGGAGACTGGCGCGCGCGCGCCATAGGGCAACAGGGAGCGCGCCGACGGCCGTGGATGAGCGCGCCCTGGCGGTCAGGAGCCGGGGAAACCGGGTAAGTTATTATACGCCGCGGGACACGAGCGCGCCCACGGACGGGGCCACGGACGTGCGCACTTCGCCCGCGGCAACGAGAGATGGCGGGGAGCGAAGTGCGCCACGCCAAGCCCGGTGAACGGTCTGCGCGCGTCCGTTACACCATTCTCCTCGGTGAGCTGCGGACACCTTGTTCTCCCATTGTCCGTCACCATTGGTTCCGATTTGCCAGTTGGGCACGGAGAAAGCCACACATCGTTCTTTGCTGCATGACGCGGAGCAGTTCTCCTCGCGGTGTGACTTCGTTCGCCGAGGCAAGCCAGGTGTAGAACTTCATGGACACCGCTGTGCCCTACACATGTGGTAATGATGGAGCGAGTACTTGTGAGGCTGAGATGGTGGTGCGTGGGGAGGAGGAGGAGGGGACATTGGCGCAGGAGCCGGGCAGTTTGACAACGTGGAGAGAGGGAAGCGGCCTTCTCTTGTCAAGTTGTTTGTCGTGCATCTGGGCAGGAAGCACATTCCCAGTGGGGGTCGTTTAACAGGACATGTACCTGGCCTTACCGTAGTTACTGCTTCGCAGACGTCATTGCATGCACTTGGAACAAACCGATAAGCTCATGGATGGCCCACTTTCTTGTTCTACATATTTATCGAAAGTGCTGGTATATGCCTTTCTTGAAAAAGAAATTACGGCTTGGAAACTCTCCATCTCGGCTCGGACTCAGCATTAGTTTTCTGAATGGTGCAGAGTCACCATTTGGAAAGGGAGGGATGCAATACCAACAACTTGGACAGGAGCATGGTCAGCTGCGTACCTTAGGATAGTTTGGACGATACTGTTGGTCTCTTTGCAATCGCCTCACTGAACGAATGCTGGCGCCATGAGTAGCGAGGAGCAGAAGCATCTGGACAGGAGATGATGTCAAAGAGAAACAGCTACCTTCTGCAGAGGTGGTAGAGCCTTGACTGGCTGCAATGGCATGCGTGCCACTGGCTGCTGCTGCTGCGGCAGCAGGATGGACCACCCCATCTGAGCCACGTTTCTCCCAGGCTACCGGATGGTGTCGCTGCATGTGTTGACGCAGGGCCGTGGTGCCAACATTAGCTCCCTTGCCACGCTTCACTTTCTGCCCACAGATTCTACATATACCCATATTCGGCTCCTCCGGTGTCTTAGCAAAGAACTGCCACACCGCCGAGTAGCTGATTTTACCGCCAACGCTCCGCACTGAGTGACTACTGCCGCCGCTGCCTCGCTGAGCCCTGCTTGCCGCTACTTTCTTGGACCTGCGAAGCGGTTTTTTTTACCCCGTGGCCGCTTGGCTCCCGACCTCACACTGCTGCTATCCTGCTGACTAATGGCCACACAGCCCACTTGCTGGCTGCGCCATTGCCTGACGCGCAGTCTGCAGCCCTCTTCTCCTGACGATGATGAAGCCCTTGCTTCACCCGGCTCCAAGTGCGGTCGGCTACATCATCATCAGTTGTGTTTCATCGTCACTGCTGTCCTCATCACCGGTCTTGGTATGCAGAGGCTGACCCTCACAACATGACCTCCCATGCACTCTCCACATCTATACTTTGCCGCCTACTGCAAGAAGCAGGGGATATTGGCCCCCATTTCTTCGCTGCCAAAAGTAGCTGCTGACTGCCCTCCTAAAAATTGTTCATCCTCGCTATATAGTGGCGCTGAGCCCAGACCACATAGTAGATCTCTGGCTGGGGGAAACCCGGATGGGACAGAAGGGGGGTTTGAGGACAGCTGAGGGCCGCTGACCCGCTCCCGGGTCATGCCAACTAAGAGTTGTGTCTGAGCTTCCCACCGAATCTTGGCTGAGGCTATCAGATGACATCTGGGAGGAAGTTGGATGACCTAGTCAACCAATCAAGAAACATTTGGGTTGAAATTTTCAGACAGGGGCGCTAGATGACAGCGGCAGTTGTAGCCTCACCGAGTGACCGCTGCTGCGACGTCCCCTTGCTGTGCTGCGACCTTGGGCCTGCTCCAGGAATGTTTGGGGCCAAATGCCACTCGCAGTGAAGAGCCTGCCACCTCTTTGTCTGACATACTGTTTGTTCTATAATATACAGACACTGTTTGATGAAGATTTTCTGTAGATGATAAATACACCTTGTATTTAACTCCAAATGAACCCAGTAACAAGTTTGGGGTAACCCTTGGATAAAAATTTGGGCGCCCCAACAAATGGCCGGGAAAAAAATTGATTTGTATGTCCCGTTTAAAAACTCTGTGTATTTTACTGAATGTAAAGCACGAACAGGCTTAATTAACCTTCGGATATGAATTATGCTACAAAATTTCTTCTGTGTTTTTTCGGTGAAAAAGAGTTTATTTTAGAGTCAACGCAGAAAAAACTTAATTAACCCTGGATGTAAATTGCGCCAAAGAATTGAGCACCACAAAATACTAGCTTTGTAGCGTGTTACAATGGCGGTTTTTTACGCTACACAACAAGAGAAAAAATTGTAATAACCTTCGCTTGTGAAATTTGCTACGGGGAAAATTGTAATTTTTGGCGGTGAAAAAGACGGTTTATTTTGTCCCACAGCAGAAAAACAATGCTTAATTAACCCCTGGAGTAAATTGCGCAAAAAAATTGAGCAGCCACAATCAGCTTTGTAGGCGTGTTACAATGGCGTATATTTGACGCTACACAACAAGAGAAAAAATTGTAATTAACCTTCGCTTGTGAAATATGCTACAGGAAAATTGTATTTTTGGTGGTGAAAAAGACGGTTTATTTTTGTCACCACAGCAGAAAAACAACGCTTAATTAAACCCCCGGATGTAAATTGATGCAAAAGAATTGAGCAGCCACAAACTACTAGCTTTGTAGCGTGTTACAATGGCGTATTTTTTACGCTACACAACAGAGAAAAAAATTGTAATTAACCTTCGCTTGGGGAATTAGCTACAGGAAAATTGTATTTTTTTGGGGTGAAAAAGACAATTTCTTGGAGTCACCCCAGCAGAAAACAACGCTTAATTAACCCTGGATGTAAATTGCGCAAAGAATTGAGCAGAAAAAATGAGTGGTATTATATTGTAAAAACGCCGTTTCTTTAAATGAATACAACAGGAGCTGGCTTAGATCCCCCTTGGACACTCAATGGGCTGTGAGCAGATAGCATTAAAATGTATATGCAGCTGCAGTGGAAAGCACACTGGACTTTTAGATCCAATACCCCAAAAAAATCAGAAATAGAACAAATTAAGAGAAGCAGTCTCTGAGACAAACTGATACACCCACAAAAATTGCTGTATAAAAATCAGTTCTTCAGTAGAGGCTATCACAATCAGCTGCAGCAGCACCTTCCTGATCAGTACAGTGAGAGGAGTGTGAGCTCCCAGCGTGCGCCCGGACTTATATAGTGCGGTGAGTCACAGAATTCCGCCGGTCTCTGATTGGGTTCATCTCTGCACATGTCATGTAGGCTATACCCTTCTTCCTCCCAGAGTTTTTTGCCCCATGTACCGCCATGTGCTCACAGCCATTTTATCAATGAAAAGCACACTTTGTTCACCAGAAGTCCCCCAAATTTCGACTTCGTTTAGAACCGAGTTTTTCCTGAAATTCTAACTAATTCCACTTTGTTAGAATCCAATTCGCCCTTTTTTACCGATGACTATTAAAGTCATG
>JAODAL010058312.1:0-22160 GCA_025379985.1 Phyllomedusa bahiana
TCAAAACACACTTCGTTCACTTGCCGAAGTGCCCCAAAGTTCGACTTCGTTCCGAACCAAAGTTTTCCTGAAATTCTAAACGAATTCCACTTCGTTAGAATCAATTCGCCCATCTCTAGAGTGAGCATTACAGTCTGATAAAATTTTTTGGCCATTCTCTGGGCCAACTTATCCATGTGGAAGGCATTTTCAAATGATTTGGGTATAAATCTATCCTTGCAGATCGTATACAACCATACATGCTAATTGTCTTCCCTGAGACAGATGGGATCTTCCAGGAAGACAATGCAACATGTCATGTGGCTAGAAATTTCCAACATTGATTGGAAGAGCATGACAGACTTCTAAGTACTACCTTGGCCCTCTAACTCCCCAGACTTGAACTTAATTGAGTATCTGTGGGACCACCACAGTTGTCATGTTTTCTCTATAGATACAGAAACCTGTGACAACTTATCAGTACCTTATTAAGTCACACCCGCCCATCTAGCTTCACACGACAGTTAGTGCTTTGGATATTAGCTGGTGATCATAATAATGACTCAACTTGTATATGTATTCAAAAAAAATAAAGCATGTACCTTGTGATTTCTTAGAAATTAGAAAAAGAAAAAATCTATTCTAGATAATGTAACATTTTTAATGAAAATAAATAAAAAAAAAAAACCTCTACTAAAACATAACTTTTAATGTACATTAAGGGCCACATATATGAAAACTGTCTAGGTCTAAAATTCACTTTGCTGCCCATAGCAACTAATCAGAGCGCCCCGCTCATTTTTCCAGAGCACTATATGATATGAAAGGGGAGCTCTGATTGCATGCTATGGGCAGCAAAGTGAATTTTAGACCTAGACAGTTTTTATATATGTGGCCCTACAAATCCACATAAAGAGTATATATCAAAAAATTGATAGGGACAACATACTCAAAAGTGAGAAAGCATCTCAGGGAGTTCCAATTCAGTCCTATTTCTCTCCCTGATCGGCCATAAATTCTAAAGGGCCCTTTGAGGGGTAACCATCCCGAAAAGGGCAACCCCACACTTCTGGTTACCCTACAAAAATCCCTATGTTTGTTAGGAATGGAGAGAGATGTCAATACAAAATAAATCAGCTACCACAAATACAAAGATGTCTCAAAATCATACAGGCAGCCCCTGGGTTACGAGCGGGATAAGGACTGTAGGTTTGTTGTTAAGTTGAAATTGTATGTAAGTCGGAACAGGTACATTTATTAAGTGTAACTCCAGCTATTTTTTTTTTATTTGCAGGGAACATTTTTTACATTTGTTTTGCTGTCTGTGCCCCTGTTTGGAAGAGATAAGATTTCATCTCACTTTCTGTATCTATGTGCTGCTGTGGCATTCTGGCATTTGGTTATTATGGGTCATGACTCAGTGTGTGATGTCAGCACATCCAGTCATGTCCCATAAGTCAGAACTTTGTAAGTCAGGGACTGCCTGTAACTATGACAACAATAGTGCACCAATTGCCAATTTATAGCATATCAGGCCATGTACAAATATTGGCAATTCTTAAAAACAAACACAAGTCCTTATAATATTGGGATTGTCTTGGGACACAGATCAGAAATATAAGGTTGGGTATACATACACGGTCCAAGATAAGTCCAAATAATGATAATCCTATATATATATATATGTGTATATATATCAGATTGAATCCTGACCATCACTGGTTATAAATAGGGATGAATAGGAACGGTTTTTAGGCTTATCGGAAATTTCCGATCACGCGATAGTTTAAGTGACAATCTTACAGATAATCTATTACTGTTGCGCCATTTTTAGCATTTCCTGTCATTTTGGTGGCCAGCCAATCAGCTCCGAGGATAGAGGGGGGTGAGGAGAATGTACAACGTCACCACTTTGCGGAGTATGGATCTCATTGGCTGCAAAAATCACGTGACCTCATTTTATCTATGCAACTGCATATCCTGTTCAGCTCATTTTCTGTCTATGCCACTTCACAGCAGGACGTGTCTGTGTTTAAACCAATGCTGTTCTAACAGCTCTGAGAGATAGTCTCTTTTAATACAAGAAACCATCCACCTAGCTATAGCTTAGAATAGAGTTAGATTAGAGAATTTCACTTCTTATTTAGTTAGAGAAAGTTTTAAAGATATCTTCGGGTGTGTGCACCTGGGGGTGGGGAGGGGGAGGCAGGAGGAGAGGCATTTGAAAGGAAGATATTTTGCAGCTCAGTGTGTTCTGTGATCTTCAATTGAAAAAGAATTGTTTTTTACCACTTTTTTGGCCAGCGGACCTCTGATAGGTTGTTTTCAGTTCTATTGCAATCACTGTCGGTGGGTGGGGGGGGGGTTGCAGGAGGAGAGGCATTTGAAAGGAAGATATTTTGCAGCTCAGTGTGTTCTGTGATCTTCAATTGAAAAATAATTATTTTTTTTCCACTGATAGGAGTTGAAATTGTCCCTGTGTTTTCAGTTCTAGTGCAATCACTACGTGTCAGTGTTCCCAAAAACCGGAATAGCTTATCCCTATAACTTTTAAATAGTTTTATTGAAGTCCATGCGTTTGCCGCAAAGAGCTCAGTTGTACGCATATTGTGTTATACATATTTGATAGTAAATTACGCCTGTAGTCAGTGGTGCGAAGGCTGCCATATTAATCCATATAAAATTAAAATACTTTTATTGCAGTCCGTGCGTCTGTTTGGTGCAAAGAGCTCAGTTGTACGCATATTGTGTTATATATATTTTATATTAAATTATGCCTGATGTCAATGGTGCTAGACTCCTTTTTCCGGCACTTTTTAATCTGTGGGTCATGCTGATTTAAGGGTCAAGCTGCGGTCCAGGACAGGCATAGTCAATGTCCAGTTCAACTAAAATTCAAAGACTACTTCAAAGACTCAAAGACTACTTTCTTCCGGCACTTTTTAATTTGTGGGTCATGCAGGTTTAAGGGTCATGCTGTGCTATTGAATAGTCTGTCAGTTTTTTTCTGTGACTCTTGTTGCCTAATTGTCTTGCCTAAGATGTAGCACGTATCCAGTTTACTGTTGTGGATGTTAATTCCAGCTTCTCCACCCCTGTTTGGGTGTAAGAATGAAGGTGTTGTTCCTCTCCCATAGACTTTAATGGTCATCGGCGATAATCTATTATCGGCTATCGGATATCGTCATGATAATTGACGATATCGACTATCGATCCGATAACGATAGTTGATACAATCGCTCATCACTAGTTATAAACCCCAAACGTGTTTCATCCCAGGTCAATAGACTCATCAGTGGGGATACCTGGTAAGGAGGTAAAGATAGATAAAAAGAATGGTGTGTCCTTCTGGAGACTGGATTGTGGTATGCTGGTATGCTCTACCACACTCGTTGAAGTTCCTAACATTTTTAACTCCTTAAAGGGGTGTTATCGTTTCATTAAATGGTCTTCAGAATAAGGGGACAGTGAAAACAAGCAACTTTGCAATTGGATGTCATTAGCAAAGCTGCCTTGTTCTCACAGTGTCCCTTATCTTGTGTTTTTATTTACACTGAAATCCAGTGTGGGTCTAATCCCTCCTCCTTTCAATTCACTAGCTGAGAGCTCATTTACATTCTGTACAGCCCCTGGGTCAATTCACGGAGCTGTGTCTCTGACTCAGAGTTGGGGGCCATAGCATTTTCTGTTTCCACACCTAGCAGAAACAGACTGCAGCAGATTGTACAATGAGAAAACATGACAGTTTTTTGTCCCTGTGCCTAACTCTCCTGCATACAGGCAGATCGGTGCCGTTCTTAGAAAGCTGTAATACATCTCCAGCTGTGAGAGATCAGTGCTCAGATTAGATTGAATGCAGCCTGTGGTATGTATACAGCTCTTATAAAATAAGACTTATAGGGAGAGACACAGTGAAATTTGGACTCAGAGGGGAGGGGGGGGGAGTCTCAGGCCAGCAGTGAAGGGGGGATGATGTCATCCAGCTGGGAGGGGAAGACACGCCCCTGCATTCACAGAGCTGGGAAGCTAAGAGAAGTGTGAATCAGCTGAAGTAAGGAAGAGATACATCCCCTTTAAGGTCTGATGTATTTGCAGTCTTCAGGAAAAAGCTATTTGTTATTTTTTCATTGACTTATTCCAAGTCATAATGTCACAAACTGCACTGTCCATTACCTATTCTGCTTGCAGCGTGCCATTTAATCCTCGTGGATTTCTCAAATACTTTTGCTTTGTTACAGCCATATCATGCTGTACCATGTTAACTCTGAACTTGTTTCCATGCAGCTGTTTGAGATGATTTAACAAGTTCTGTAATATAAACCTTGTAAATTCTCTTAATCTGTACCTGAGTGTCAGCGCAGTATAGTCTATGTTCTGATTCTATCAAGATCCTGTATTTTACAGACTCAAGTCTGTTCATAGCACTCTTCTATTTAACCCCTTAGATGTTGCGCAGAACACAGGCAAGGCTTCTAAATGAATGAGAAATGGTGCTGCCCACTGTTCCTCACTCTGATCGGGAAGTCCGCGGCAATATTGCGTGGTCCCGAAAGGTCAACATGGCAGCTGCAAGCCGGGTGAAGGCTTCCATCGCCGCCATATTTTCTGTTTTACTACCTCCTGCCCAGGGTAGGACGTAGTAAATCCACCATGTTTGTACATCTTACTGCATTGTATTATCGTGCCCCCCAGTGGTGAAGCACCCTAGGGGGACTCAAAGTTAAAGTAAAAAAACAAATGAATTCAGCTCTTACCCTGGTTATCAGATACTGTGCCTGTCAATCCTGTGTCAAAGCCTGTTGGTCCTGTGCTCTTGCCTTGCTAGTCAATCCTGCATTGTAACCTGTTGGTCTGTAGTTATGCCTTCTTAGTCATCTGGTCATCACTTTGTCTCTCCACTTGCTTAGTACCAATGCTTTATTCTGTCACCAATGTGTGTCTAACACTTTGATTATGTTGCATCATTTGCTCCAATGTCTTACACTGATGCCCAGCTTCAATTGTCTATTGCTCCAGCCAAACTTTGGTGTTTTGCCTCTTTCCTTACTTCGGTGACCAATTTCTGTCTTTTTGCTCTGACTGTGTTCTGGCTCTGCTGTTGTGTCCAAATATCTGCCTTGCTTTATTGTCTATGCCCATGATCTCTATGCTATGTTGTCTGTCCTCTTTCATTGCTTTATGTATCTTCTATGTTATGTTAAGCCTGCTGTAACCAGCTGCTAACTGGTGGTCATTCAGGGGAACGTGATTTAGGAATCCTTTCCCTTACCGATTGGACCACAGCCTGGTCAGAAGCAAACTGGTTACAGCTCCCACTGTGCTAAAATATAATCCTAACCCATACTTACCTCTCCCATCACCACTGTTCCAGTTCAGCCTGCGCCATTTATTGTAGCGCCCATTCTCCAATCTCTTCATTGATGGCATAATTTCATGGATCACAATGCTACAGCCAATCACTGGCCTCTGTGGTCACATGCTGTAAATGCAGGCATGTGACTACTGAGACCAGACATTGGTTACAGCATTACGTGATTCATAAATATGACATCATCAATGAGGGATTGGGGGGAATACTAGAGCTCTGACAGTACTGGAACGGTGTTGATAGGAGAGGTAAGTATGGGTTAAATTTATAATTTTGCATCATGGACGGTGGTAGAGAGGTTTCTAAAAGTCTTAGAAAGCCCCTTAAATTCCTTACCGCATCTAGACGTATGGGCACGTCCTGATGGCGATAATCCCGCTACATACTCAGCGGGTGTCGACTGCTAATTGCAGTTGACACCGGCCGGTGACAACACAGAATGGAGCCAGCTCCATTCCGCGCTATTTATCCACTTAGATGCCGCATGGAACACGGGCAATGCGTCCAAATGAATGAGAAACAGTGCTGCACACTGTTCCTCACTCTGATCGGGAAAAAAGGGGGGCCGTGGCAATTTGCATGGGGTCCCAGAAGTCAACATGGCAGCTGCAAGCCGGGTGAAGGCTTCCATCGCCGCCATATTTTCTGTTTTACTATCTCCTGCCCAGGGTAGGACGTAGTAAATCCACCATGTTTGTACATCTTACTGCATTGTATTATCGTGCCCCCCAGTGGTGAAGCACCCTAGGGGGACTCAAAGTTAAAGTAAAAAAACAAATGAATTCAGCTCTTACCCTGCCTATCAGATACTGTGCCTTTCAATCCTGTGTCAAAGCCTGTTGGTCCTGTGCTCTTGCCTTGCTAGTCAATCCTGCATTGTAACCTGTAGTTATGCCTCTTAGCCCTTTGTATTCATTTGTCTCTCCACTTGCTAGTCCAATGCTTTATTCTGTCACCCTGTGTCTAACACTTTGATTATGTTGCAACTCTGCTCTAATGTCTACACTGCTGCCCAGCTCAATTGTCTATGCTCCAGCCCAACTTTGGTGTTTTGCCTCTTTCCTTACTTCGGTGACCAATTTCTGTCTTTTTGCTCTGACTGTGTTCTGGCTCTGCTGTTGTGTCCAAATATCTGCCTTGCTTTATTGTCTATGCCCATGATCTCTATGCTATTTGTCTGTCCTCTTTCATGCTTTATGTATCTTCTCATGTACTGTTAAGCCTGCTGTATCCAGCTGCTAACTGGTGGTCATTCAGGGGAACGTGATTTAGGAATCCTTTCCCTTACCGATTGGACCACAGCCTGGTCAGAAGCAAACTGGTTACAGCTCCCACTGTGCTAAAATATAATCCTAACCCATACTTACCTCTCCCATCACCACTGTTCCAGTTCTGCCAGAGCCCTATTGTGCCCCCTTCTCCAATCTCTCATCGATGGCATCCTTTCATGGATCACAATGCTACAGCCAATCACTGGCCTCTGTGGTCACATGCTGTAAATGCAGGCATGTGACTACTGAGACCAGACATTGGTTACAGCATTACGTGATTCATAAATATGACATCATCAATGAGGGATTGGGGGGAATACTAGAGCTCTCGACAGCGGGTTTTTTTTTTTTTTAACTGGAAGGTGTGATAGGAGAGGTGTCGTATGGTGGGGTTAAATTTTTAATTTTGCATCATGGACGGTGGTAGAGAGGTTTCTAAAAGTCTTAGAAAGCCCCTTAAATTCCTTACCGCATCTAGACGTATGGGCACGTCCTGATGGCGATAATCCCGCTACATACTCAGCGGGTGTCGACTGCTAATTGCAGTTAGTTGACACGGCCCGGTGACTAACACAGAATGAGGCCTGTTCAATCGCGCTATTAATCCACTTAGAGTGCCGCTTGACACGGGCATTGTTACGGTCCAATGAATGAAGAAGAACAGTGCTGCACACGTTCCTTACTCCACGGCAGATTGCGTGGTGCACAGACCAGTGGTAAAGCCTGGTGAAGGCTTCCATCATCGCCATGTTTGCTGCTTTACTACTAAAACTGCCATATTTGTATACTCTATTGTAATATTATAATAAAATAGGCTATATAAACTATCGCCCCTCCCAGTGGGCAAAGTTAAAGAAAAAATATAACAAACAAATTTATACACAAATTTATCGCCACGTCATAAAAACGTCCAATCTATTAATTTTACCATAACATTATCCTGTACGCTGAACACTGTAGACGGAAAAAATTCCAAACGGCAAAAGTAATCAAAAAAGATGCATATATTCCAAACTGGTACCAATAACAAGTACACTTCAGCCCTCAAAAAATGCACTCTTCAACTCATGTTCATTGTGTAGACGTTATAAAAATTTATTGAGTCGCTGAAAACGGTGCAGTGGCCAAAAAATTTTAAAATTACAAAAATGTTTGGTATTTTTTTTATGGTACAAAACTTTTAAGAACAACTGTAAATGTTTGATATTGCCGGATTCGTATCAACCTGTGTAATACAGATAACGTCATTTATTCCGAATATTGAACGCCGGAAAAATAAAACCACGGCGACACATAGTGAAAGTATGTTTTTTCACATTTTGCCACACTTAGATTTTTCTTGTTTTTCCCCAGTATACTCTATGGTATGATGATTTAGTAATCCATTAAGATAAACGAGCCTTTGTTTTTGTGAAGTAGGAAACAATCCCTTTTTTACTATTTCATTTTCAGTAATAAAAGTTTTTTTTTTTCTTTCTTCTTCCAGTCCCTCCGAATCTCCATTTATAATAATTGGTAATAGGGAGATAACCACTTGAAGAATTATATTTTTTTGCAAATTTCACTGATCATAGTATATAATTTGTGGACAATAGGTTTTTTTATTTTAACAATACATAATTTTATTTTTATAGGGCGCTCTTTATGTATGTGTGGGGGACATGTTGTGCTCCGTTTATATGGCATCTATTTTTTGCCTCTTGTTTGTATTATAAGGGCCGCGCAGAGTGTCTTTCAGTTGTCATGGGGGCGCTCTTTTTTGACTGCGCCGACTCGATTTCTTATGATGTGATGTGGTGATGGGCGCTTTACATTTTTTCCAGTTTTCAAAATGGTGCTTTCTAATTAAATTTTTTTAACTGCGCCTGTGCACTTTTGGGACGCTATATTTTTTGAGCTGTAGTTATCGAGCCTGTGTAAATTTTGCGGCGCAGGGGGAGTGAGCGATGTATGTTTGCATTTAGAGTACCCTTCTTTCTTCGGATGCGGAGTTTTGCTAAAGTAGTGCTGACAGCTTTAGGTAGGGATTTGTATGCCAATGCTCCTAATTACACTTTTATATTGGCCAATTTAATGAATTGGGGGGGGGGGGGAGTTTCAATTAGTTGATTATGTATATATATCGTACTTCTGCTGTTGTATCATTTGAGATCTTGAGAAAGCTTGGCGAACGGTGACGAAGGCTATCCCTTTCTTGGCAGTGATCTCTCTCCATACCTGTATACACTTGGTAATTGTATTGTGTGTGAGAGGGTGTGGCATTATTGTATGCCATCTTGATGTATGTCTATTACTATTTAATCACTTGATTTCTAATATAAGACACTTTAATAGTATTGTTAAATATTAGGGTTATACACCTTAGATTGAGTTTCATATTCTGGATTGGTGTGATTTGTATGCCTTGTTTGATATGGGCATTATTTTTTAATTGTTTTTAGCCTTAAATTTGTTTATTTGTGTACATTATTAGTTTTTAATATTCTATTATTGAATTAATAAAGACTGTCAAAATATTATCTTCCTATGACCTGTTTTGTACATTGTATTCCTTTTTGGTTAACGTGAAAAAAAATAGGCCTGGTCGTTAAGGGGTTAAGGATCCACGCTGTAGTTTGGAGATGTTACCTTATGGTGAATGTCACAAGTCATGCTCATGTATCATGTGCAAGAATGCCATAGCTTTTGCTTGCACATCTGCCACTGCATGCAGCTACTTACGTTCAATTTAGGGCCACTCCATAGGGTGTCCTATGTTTGTTGAGTGAAGTCAGCTGTCCCTAGCTAGTGTGGTCCCCAACTATACCTCTGCCAGCTGGTGAACTGGTGCAGATAGTGCCGCATTTAAACAGGCTGCCAAGATCTGATGTCATCTTCAGGTAACAGTGTCAATTAAGCAGGATGATGGGAGAAGGATGGTCAAAGGGACTAGCTGCATGAACTGGGTGAGGTAAAAAAAAAACAACTGCAGAAACTAGAGGTAAATATAATTTTGTTATTTTTCCTCTGGATTTTTTGTATATTTATTTTTTACCTTTTTTTTCCCACTGTGGGGCTAATGAGATAATTTGACAGTTGATGTAATGCCTGTAAAACTGATGTAAGCACGCCTTAATAGGCTTACACTGATGGCAAACTACCAGCTGCCAGGCCCGGACTGCTAATAAGGCAAACTGGGAAATTTCTGGCACTGCTGGCACGCTATGGGCGGTCCCGGGGACGCTGGGGGTCCGGGAGCAGGGCCGCTCCCGGTGCGGGCCGCCGATGGGGGGCCGGTGCTTCCCCCCGGCAGGCCCCGAGTGGCCGGCGCGCAACGCACAGGGGGCCGCAAAATGGTCGACATCTGACGATAGGGACCCTGTGCCAGGGGGCGACAAGGCCCACCTCTCGTTCTGCACGGGAGGAAGGGGTACGACCCAGCATGCAGACAACACGGAACGCTGCATGCACCTGCCCTGTACTACCTATATAATGCCAGCATACTGCCCTGCCTGGCTATATACTGCCCCATACTGTCTGCGGCGTATATCACTGCCCATACTGCCCTGCATACCTATATACTGCCTGCATACCTATATACTGCACCATACATGCCTCCGGCCTGGCTTATGTATTATGCACAACATACTGCCCTGCCTGGTATATACTGCCCCTGCCCTCCTATATACTGCTCCATACTGCCCTGCCGGCTATATACTGCCACGCTTACCTTATATTACTGCACCCATACTGCCCTGCTGGGATATTTACTGCCCCATAGACTGCTCCTGCTGGCTACTTATTACTGCACCCTTACTGCCTGAATTCCCCTTTTTTAATATACTGGCCCCAATAATGCCCTGCATGCCTTTATAATGCCCCATACGGCACTGCCTGGTTTATATACTGCCCTGACTGCATACCTATATTAATGCCCCAATACTGCCCTGACCGCATACCTATATATTGTCATGCTGCCTTACTATTCTATACTGTCCCTGCCTATATATATAAGCCCTGCCTGCCCATATAATTGGCCTCTGCCTCGGCTATATACTGCCCTGACCTTCTCTATATACTGCCCTGCTACCTTATAAGTGGCCTGTCTGCTTTATACTGGCCCTGCTTGCTTATATAATGGCCCTGCACTGACATTTTACTGGCCTGCCTGCCTATATTATATACTGGCCATCTGCCTACTATAAGTGGCCCTGCCTTCCTATAAGTGGACCTGCTGCTTATATACTGGCCCTGCCTGGCTACATAGTGGTTCCTGCCTGCCTATATTCTGGTCCTGCCTGCCATACATTACTGGCCCTTGCTTGCCTACATAATGACCCTGCCTGGCTATTACTGGCCCTGGCCCCTACCTGGCTAAGTACTGGCCTACCTGGATAATTATGAGGGCAGGCCCCTAGCTAAACTGGCTAATTACTGGGGGAAGCCTAGCTAACTGGCTATTACTGGACGGGCAGCCCTAGCTAACTGGCTAATTATGGGGGCAGCCCCCAGCTACCTGGCTAGTTACTGGGGTAAGACCTGTTCTACCTACCATATAATGGAGGGAAGGCCCTGTTTAACTAACTAATGGGGGTTACCTATTTTCATGCCACTTATTCTGACATTTTTAATTTCTAATTTTAGGGTCTAACATACGAACTGTTTGGGATTTGCTAGGATAGTGCTGGGAAAAGAGAGGAGTCTAAGAAGGTATTGTGAGTAAATTCTATTGGGACGAGTAGTGAACCAAGTTAGAAGGAGGACACTGTCATGCTGTAATGGACAGAGAAAGAAATGGAGGGAGTACGATTCATCAGGGATGGATCATCATGGAGGTCTGTTTGGCTTCTCGTCTCTCAGAAAAGGAGTGGAAGAATGAGAGAAGAGAAACAAGACTACACACTCAGAGAGATGTGCGCTTCTCCTGGTGAGTTCCTGAAAGTGTCAGGGGTAATTTTACTTCTCTGTGTTGAAAATCAGTGCCTGTTTTCATTATGTGATGGTGAATTGACTACTGGTGATGTGATGGGGGGGTTGTAGGTTATGTTGGTGCTATGTGTGTCAGTGTGGGGCTGTCCTGAGTTCGTTAAAGCAAGTGTGCATACTGACCCTTGATGAGGGGTTTCTCTGCACCACTGTTTCTTTTCTTCTTGTATGTAGGGGGCTTAAACACGAGCGGTTTTGGTGCATTTTTTGATGCGTTTTTTTGGGCAAGAAACTGTTCAGGCATTAACATGCTCTGCCTTTCCTGCACAAAAACGCACCAAAAAAACATCAAAATGAACACAAAACTAGCTCTGTGTAAAGCACCATTATAGTGAAGGTTTTTTTAGAAACGTGGAGAGGTGTCGTGAACAAGGGGAATTTTGTAAGCGGAACTATGTGATTGCGGGATGTGGGGGCTTAGTACCAGGGCTGATTTTTATTCCCAGTCCGGCCCTGCCAGCTGCCATGGAAATTCACATATCCCCTGAGTTACAGGAGTGCCAGTGGGGTAACAGAGGAGCCTCCCCACTTATTTAACCAATTTGATGCTAACTGGTTTATCTATTGACGCGAAAAACGTGAAGAGGCTAACCGGCTAGAAAAGAAGTCATCTCTGATCCTGGTAGTTGCAGTATAATGTCAGCTGAAAGCTGCCACCTGCACCAGTCAGGTACCTTAAAGTATGTGCTTTGAATTAATTACTAGGCTCCTCCAGCACTTTGTACTAAGGGATTAAATAATGTTTAAATAAAATTGGCTTTACTTAATAATACGATAGCTAATATTTTTTTCAAATAATTAACTTTCACATAAGGTGATTTCTTTTCACAGCATGCAATTTTAATTCTGACATTTTGTACTGATCTATTTTATAAGATATTGTTATGGCAGACAGGGTTGTCTTTTTTGATTACGAATTTGAGAGAGTTCTAAATTAAATCACTTGCAAAATATCGATGTAAATGATACAATTATTGTTACTCACAACATCCTTTTGAAGGAGTGTAGGCGCTTACTCTGTACTATTTTGTTATTAAAGGGGTTGTCTCACTTCATCTTACCACAGTCCTGTTGTTCAATTTCAGGGGCGTATTTACTGGCTTTACTGGTTTCTACTGACCTGCAGTGATGAGCTGCTGAGTAGACCAGTTCTGTAGCTATAGTGACCAGCGCTGGCTGCCTATCATGAGAGATTGAACAGGTCTGTAGCTATAGCGACCTGAGGAGCTGATACAGCAGATACAAGAGGGGATATCAAAAGTGGCTCAAAGGTCATGTTTTGAATTTTTGGGGGCATGTTGCTGTGAAATGCAGCTATACTACAGGTCCTATTGTAAAAAATGGGGTTTTATCTATCTTACAGTACATTTGTTCTTTAACAATTGTCAAGAGTGGCTCAAGGGGGGATGGTGCTGTCAGGAAACAGGAATAGGTAGGAATACTGTTATTGGACAAATTTGCAAAGGGACTTGTCTTCTGCCAGATTACTTTAACATAAAAAGTAATACTTGTAGTGAGACAAACCCCCTTTAAGCTCAGTGTATAAACAGTAAACAGTAAACTTCTAAGCTCTCTCTATTGGTAATGGTAGGCAGCTAGAATATTGTTATCTATTTCTAGAGGATACAGTATTCTGAAGAAGATTAAGGGCGACATGTAATAATATTTTTGTCATGCTTTGAGCCAAACAAACTGTCATAGCCCTGTTCTATAGATGTATGAACCATCGTATGCCAAAACTTGGCACAATCAGCGGCAGACACAACACTTTTGAATGTGCCAAAGATGTGGGGGCGTGTTACACCAGAATCACACGATGCACCAGAAATGCGCCAAAGTTAGCTGCAAAATCCAAATCCATACCAGTTTCTAAGTGGCATGACTGAGACAAATGTTGTTGCATACACTCTATGCGCCAATGTTTGGCTCATTGATTGTGAGACACTTTCATACATACTGAAGTATGACTGGCGAGTCAGCACCAGGTTCATACATGTCACCCAAAATGTTGCTTTAACCTCTTAATGAGATGTAGGATGGAGTGGGCTTATGAGCTGTCCGCTCCGCAAAAGGTGAACGCTAGCTGTTATTTATAGCTGGTGTCTGCCTTCATTGGCCAGGACTGAAGATAATTCCCACCATGAAGATTACCCACCACCATGAGGCAGGGTGTAAGAGAAGAAGAGCTGTAACTGAACACTATTCTGCTATATATTAATATGCCAGAATATCATTTAAGCTGGTCAAAAATTCAAGTAAAATAAAGTGAAAAAAAGTTTTAAATATTAATAAAATTATTAAAATGTTAAAAAAAACCTTTTTACGTTTTACAAATAAAAAAAGAAAAGCAATAAAAAGGTAAATATAATTGGTATAGCCACATCCAAAATATTCCGGTCTATTGTAATATAACACTATTCATCGCACATGTTGAAGTCTGTGGAAAGAAAACCTTACATCAAAATTTAGATTTTGTGGTTGCTTCCCTTTGTTTATTAAAAGTAGTAAAACGTAACAAAAAACTTTACAAAAATTTTATTACTGGAATTGTAGTGACCTGCAGAATTTAAAGAACATATAATTTATACTTAGGTTTCCCAGTGTACTATATGGTAAAGTAAATTATATTAAAAAGTACAGTTTGTCCTTTATAAAACATGCCTTCACATTGCTTTGTGTATGGAAGAATTTAAAAAAGTTATGGCTCTCTTACAAAGCAATCGGAGGGGATAAAAGCAAACATGAAGTAAACAAATGTCCATGTGGCACTTAATTATATATTAATTAATTATTAATTATCTATTCAGATTTAAAGATAAATTTAATGTGTCAAAGTTGGGCATTCCTCTCTGATTTATTTACCTTCAAAATATATAAAGAATGTGTTTCAAAAGTGTTTCACACAGTAAATGATACACAAATGCTAATAATAATATACAGTAATTGATAGATATATAATTATATATATATTATATATATATATTTATATATATATATATATATATAATATATATATTAATACATGTACTTTACAACTCAATATTTCTGTGTATGGGGTTTTACTTTACTACATAGTTAAGAAGGTATACCATAGCTTTTCAATTTGGCTGTTATTCACCACACTTGGTCCCAGTGCTATGTCCCAGGGAGTGGTCCAGGTCCCAATTAATAGCTGGGTTGTTTGGCAGCCAGGTGCTTCTCTACAGCTGCATCTTCTACCATGCTGTAAAATGTTTCCAGGCTACTAAATAAAACTAATTGTACAGCTGCATGGGGGGAGTAAGCTCTCCACTGAGAAGACAGGGCAGTTTATTACCATTCCTGTCTTCCAGTTCGCTATATACAGTGGGGAGAAAAAGTATTTAGTCAGCCACCAATTGTGCAAGTTCTCGAACTTAAAAAGATGAGAGAGTCCTGTAACTGAAATCATAGGTAGACCTTAACTATGAGAGACTAAATCCCTCACCCACATTTTTTTTTTCCAAACAAATCCTGAAAAAATCACATTGTCTGATTTGGAAAGAATCTATTTGCAAATTATTGTGGAAAAATAAAGTATTTGGTCAATAAACAAAAGTTCATATAATACTTTGTTGTATTTCTTTGGTTGGCCAATGACAGAGGTCAAAACGTTTTCTGTAAGTCTTCACAAGGTTGGCACACATGTTGATGGTATGTTGGCACATTCTCCATGCAGATCTGTCATTCATATTCTTATCTTCTTAGCGCGTTTTAATTTTCTGATAATGATTTTTTCAATTCTGTATCTGTTCATTTGGGGAGATAAAATATCTTCCATTGAAATGCTTTTAACAGTATTTAGAGACATGCTTTACAGCACTACATGGACATAGTAATCCAGGAGCTGTCCAGCCCAGTGACTTCTATAGCAAAAGTTTTCTGTGCCTGGGCAGAAACAATTTGAGGGACTGGTAGAGGGGGAGCTTTGGCTAATTTTTTTTTTTTTTTTAAATGGTGGATCCTTTGTTATATTTACTCATTGTGTCACCATTTAGCTATAAAGCTAAGTTCACATGCGTTAAAGCGATCAAAAAGCTTGTCCCTCCAAAAATGATACCAATAAAAAACATACAACTCATCCAGCAAAAAAAAAACAAAGCCCTTTCACGTCTCCATACACAGAAAAAAAAAAAAACTTAGGGCTCTCAGGACTCGGCGGGTGGGGAAAACGTGTTTTCATATTTGAAATAAAAGTGTTTTTTATTGTGTTAAAGCAATTAAAAAACATAAATCAAAATTCAAATGAGTATGCTTTTAATATATCAACTGCGAGGTAGAACTAGAGGTATTTATACCGCACAGTAATGGCTGTAAAAAATAATAAATAAAATAAAAATACTAGGATTGCTGTATTTTGTTCAACAATGCCTCACAAAAACAACCTTAATTTAAAAAGTGATCTAAGAGTCATATGAACCCCATAATGGTTTATAATAAAAACTCATCCCGCAAAAAACAAGCCCGTACCAACAGCTATCGAAAAAAAGCATAATATAAACGTTATGGCTAATCAGACTATGAAGAAATCATAAAGTGCAGTTTTTTATAAACGATTTCTATTGTGTAAAAGTAGTAAAAATAAAAAACTATATAAAATTTTATTTTCATTGCAATTGTACCCTAACTGACCCATATAGTAATAAAATATTATGTAATTTATCCACACAGTGAAGGCTTGTAAATTTGAAGTTCCAAAAAAACTAGCTGAACTGCATTTTTTCCTCCCATTTTGATGGTCCAGTTGCTATAAATACTATGTGGAAAACCTGTGTGCCAAAATCCCCCAATTTTAAATACAACCCCTAAATGAGATCCATAAGGGGTGTTGAATCCAAATGGTGCAGCGAATTTTCTGGTTTGGTAACTTTGGGGGGGCTTTGCAAATGAGACCTAGGACCCACCAAAATCTACATTACAAAAGCCATAATAACACTCCCTCCCTTAACGCCCTGCATGTGCCTCAAATTGCAGTTTACTCCCACTGTAGTGTATTGCTGATACTTGGAAGATATGGTGTAACACAATTTTGGGGCTTTTTTTCAGGATTCCATGCAAATATTAACATTTTAGCTTAAAATTGCGAGATTGTTGGAAAAAAAAATAAATTTTTTATTTTCATGGCCAAATGTAAAAATAAATTTTAAACACCTGTGGGGTCAATATACTCACTGTGCCCCTGAATATTTTCCTTGAGGGCTTTAGTTCCCAATATGGGTTCTATTTTAAGGGTGTTTATTAAGTTTTGCATCTTAGGGTGTCCACAAACCTGAAATGGCTCCTAAATAAAATTATATTGGAAAATGAGACCCAGAGTTCGGTAGGTGCTCCTCCTACTCTGAGGACTTGTGGTTGAGCCAAATAGGCCTGTGGGCCACATGTGGGATATCTTCTGAAAAACAACAGAATTGGGGAATCACTTTTAAGCTGCATTTACCTGGTCACATCAACTGTGTTCCAGTGAATAAATGGATTAAAATACAAAATCTGCAAAAAAAGGTGATGAAATTTTTTCAAATTTAACTCCTCTTTCTTTAATTTCTGTGAAATACCTAATGGGTTAACAAACTTCCTAAAGACTGTTGTAATTATTAATAAGGGGTGTAGTTCTTATATGAAGTCAGTTATGCAGTAGCTAAAACATACAGGCCAATTCAAAACCATGTTCAGAACTGAAATGATCATTAAAAGAAATGTGTATTGCTAATTTCTTGAAAATGTGTGGAATGCTACTAAATTTTTAAGCCCCTAATGTCGTAACAAAAAAATAAAAAGATATTTAAAAAATGTGCCAACCTACATGGAATATATGGTAGATGCTAGTTATAAACTATTTTGTAGTTGAATAATTATTGTCTTGCACGCAGAAATTTTAGAAACTTTGAAAAAATGACACATTTTCAAATTTTCATGAAAATTTGATGTTTTTCACAAAAAAAACAATGGACTGTATTCGACCAAAATTTCTTACTAACATAAAGCACAATGGGGCAGATTTAACAATAAGTGTTTATTTTTTTTTTTTAGACAGTGTAAAGTTAGGATACACAGTCTTCCAATGCTACCACATTGTATCATAGTGTTGATAATTGACGCCAGGTTGAACTGTGTTGTCTAATGGGGCACCACATTGTATGAGACCACCCCCTAATCATTTTATCGGAGTACTATATGAAATTAAAGGGGCACTTTGTTTGGTTGCTATGCGCAGCAAGTGAATTTTAGACTAGACAGTTTTCAAAACATGTGGCCCAAAGTTTGAACCATCTTTAAGTTGGCTTACTTTTACGTCAGAAAATGCAACCAAATTTGTGAAACCAGGCCCCTTTTATGAAGCCTCAACCTATGTCGGACAAGGTGCGGGAAGCATCTCTCGAAACTAATCTAAAAAACACATATTAATCTGGCAAAAAGTTTGATTTTGGGCGCATATTAAGCCAGAATTCTGGCGCAACTGCCTTATTTAATCTGCCCAATGTGTCACGGGAAAAACAATTTCTGAATCCATGGATAGGTAAATGTTTCAAAATAGTTTTCTCACATAAAGTGGAAGCATGTTAGATTTAAAAAATTAGGGCTTGTGTCAGGGAAGGTTCAAAACTGGCTAGGTTCTATAGGGGTTAAAGAAGTTAGGTAATTTTTTGATGACATTTTTCCTTTCAGGGTTGGTTAAAAGGAAAAACTTAAAACTAGTTATCCCTTTGATGATAATGAATACTGTTGGAATATGGTAGGTCTTAGATTCAGACTGCACTGGCCACTGGCTAAGCACGCTCCATAGGTACAGCTTGCAATAGGCCCACTAGCTGCAGACAAGCTACGATCCCGACCCGACACAGTTAATATTTTAGATTCCAAAGCTAAGCAAATGTGGCACCTAAAGACTTAGAATGTGACCCTGCAAACACAATGGCGGTTTTGCCTTTCAGTTACTATGGTATCTGCAGGACTCCTATTGAAGTAGGAGATGAAATAAAATGCTTATCTATGGACTGTACATCAGTAACTTGCATATCATAATACAAGCAAACATAAATTTTAAAAAATACAAATAAAATTAAAAAATATTTTTAAAAAATGATAAAAAAACTTTTCCCATTTGACCATATATAAAAAATTAACAGTAAAAAGGATAACAAAACTGGTTTAATTGACAACTTCCCCAAAAGTCACAATGTAAACTAATATTAATGTTATTTATTACGTAGTAAAACATTTTACTAACAGAACAATTATGCTTTTTTTTGTCTGTCATCCTGCCTTTCAAAAAGAAGGATAAAGCAATGGATCAAAAGTTGCGTATATTCTAGATTGATACTATAAGTTGGTACCAAACCATTCCCCTCACACATCCCAAACCTTCACACAGCTCTATTGAAGGAAAACAAAATAGTTATTGATCCCAAAAAATGGCAAGGAGTATTAAAAAAAAGATTTTTCTTTTTTTAACAGTAGCAAAACATCATAAAAGCTATATGCAGTATATCATCTTAATTGTACAGACCGTAGAATACAGATAGAATGTATTTATAGTGTTGAGCGGATTACGTTTGGCTATCGACATCGGAGCGGATAGTCGAAAAGTCGGCCAACTTCGATAAGGGTTTTTTGATCCTTTAGTGACAGTCGTTTATGAGCGTTGACCATTAAAGTCTATGGAGAGAGCCAACAACACCTTCATTCTTACAACCAAACAGGGCTGGGAAGCTGGATTAACATCAACAACAGTCAAAATGGATATGTGCTACATCTTTAGGCAACACAATTAGGTTATAAAAGCCACAGAAAAAAAAAACACACACCATCATATCCCCTGTCTTGTACCACAGCTCGACCCTCTAAACCTGAATCACCCACAAATTAAAAAGTGGCCAGAGGCAGTTGATTTGAACCATCATCTTACTTGAACTGGACATTGAATATCCCTGTCTTGGAACGCATCATGAGACCCAAAACTGCATTGACCCCCAGATTTAAAAGTGCAGGAGAAAAAGGATTTTTTCAACCACCACTTTAGTTTCATGGACATTGACTATACCTGTCATGGGCACAGGCATGAGAGCCCTAACCTGCAAGACCCCAGATTCTAAAAAGTGCCGGAAAAAAGGAGTCTTTCAACCACCATTTATTAGTTCTCTGGACATTGACTATACCTGTCATGGGCCACAGCATGAGCCCAAATCTGCATCATGATCCTCTCATTTAAAAAGTGCCAGGAAAAAGAGTCTTTCAACCTACCATTTTAGTTTCACTGAGACAGATGACTAACCTGTCCTGGGCCACAGCATGCGCCCCAAACCTGCATGACCACCCACATTTAAAAAGTGCCGAAAAGGAAGTCTTTCAACCACCATTTTTAGTTTCACTGGACATTGTATACTGTTCCTGGGCCCACAAGCATGAGCCCAAAACCTGCATGAACTGCCCACATTTAAAAGTAGGTGCCGGAAAAAAAAAAAGTCTTTCCACCCACCCATTTTAGTTTTCCCACTGGCATTGACTATACCTGTCCTGGGCCACAGCAATGAGCCCCAAACCTGCATGACCCCCCAATTTTAAAAAGCTGCCGGAAAAAGGAGTCTTTCAACCACCAGTTTAGTTTCACTGGACATTGACTATACCTGTCCTGGGCCACAGCTTGAGCCAAACCTGCATGACCCCCACCTCACATTTAAAAAGAGCCGGAAAAAAGGCGAGTCTTTCACACCATTTTAGTTTCACTGGACATTGACCAATCTGTCTGGCCACAAGCGATGAAGCCCCAAACCTGCATGACCCCACATCATTTTAAAAAGTGACGGAAAAGGAGTTTTCAACCACACATTTTAGTTTCAATGGTCAGTGCTATACCGGTACTGGCACAGCATGACCTCAGGGCTGTGGTTACAGTGGGTGCGGTTGAGAGCCCAGGTCTGGCGTTCCCATCATATATTATACACGCAGGTTAAAATGCCCTGATGAACGCAGCAAACGAAAACTGTCGTGCTGAAGCCTGAGAGCGGAAGTGGAAGGTGTGAGAACTCCAGCCATCCTCAGTACACAGTCAATTACCTGGGTAGCGCTTGCCTTCCGTTTTGGTGTGGACCCATTGAGCTTCACTTGGAATATGGTGGTTAACACTCCTGTTACAACCCAGGTGCCCTTGTTTCATGGCCCTTCTTTTTTTCATTTTAATAAACGTGCTAGAGGAAATGGTCTCTGTACTTTGTTCTCTATCCTGTGACTCCTACTCCTATGTCCTCTGAATAACCTAATATGGTCAATTTTTCCTGTACTCCCTTGTACAATTTCCAGAGGAATTTTTTTAATAAGACTATTTGTACACTGGCAAGTTTTTTAGTACTTTAATTCTAGAAAAAACATTTTTTAAAAATCGGATGGAATCCCCACCATGTCTTTGTTTCTCTTTTTTTAATTGTATTAAAAGGGGTTGTATCAATAATGGGATTGATAGCTATGTTATAAGATCTTGCAAAACAAAGTCATTTTGCAATATGTGTCCATTAACAGTGTCTACCTTTCCTGTTTCTGACACACCATCCCCCTTGAGCCACTTTGGGGAAAACAAATTTTTTTCAAAAAAAAACCAAAATGCGTTTAAAAATTTTAAACAAATTTTTTTTTTAAGAAAAAATTTTGGCCCTTTTTTGAAAAATTAGAATGCATGTCACAGCAAAATGCCCCAAAAATTTAAAACATGACCCATGAGCCATTTTTTGACAAGGGGAAAACAAATTTTTAAATTAGAAACAACTTTTTTTAGAAAAGGACCTTAGTTTTGCTGCTTTTCAAAGCAGCATGCCCAAAAAAAATTTAAAAAAAAGACTTCTCAGCCACGTTAAAAATTGTGAAGGAGAAATCCCTTAGAAGCCACATTTCTTTTCCCAAAGGCCCGGATTATTGCTGTATCTCACAGCAAATGACCCCAAAAATTTATAAATATGATTCTCAGCCCTGTTTAAAATTGTGAGGCAACAGCCCCAAAACCATTTAAATGTGAAAAATTCTAAAGATGAAGTGAGTAAATGGAATATGGTTTTGTCATAAAACCCTTGGTGTCTTTTTTCTCCCCACAGCAAAACCAGCAAAATGAAAATGTTGGAATGAGAAAAAAAATTGCAGTAAGAAAAATTTTTTTTAAAAAAAAGTTTTTTTTAAAAAAAAGGGCCTTTCTGTTTTGGGGAGGAAGTGAAGTAGACAGCAATAATGGGGGACCCCGGGGAATTGGGGCCCCAAAATATCAAGATCCCCTGCCTGATTATCTTGATGAAAGTCAAACGTCCAATTTCTGGGGAAAGCCCGGGTGCGTTTTTCTGTAAAGACCCTTTTGGTGTGCTGAAGGGGGCCGCCAGATAAAAGCTGGTGTGGGCAGGACAAAAACCCTATCTGGGGAGCAGCTGGGCATTCTCATTTTGGATCCAGAAGTTTTGGGGCCGGGAAAACATACAAAAAATCGGGGTTGAACCAGATGTCGTGCACCATGATCTTAAGTGGTTTGGGTGTTGTTCTGTGGCCCGCATTGCATGCTTTGGTGAGGGGGTAAATAAAGTTTCCAGAGG
>JAODAL010058313.1:0-22159 GCA_025379985.1 Phyllomedusa bahiana
ATACTTAAATAGGGAAAAATTTTCAAATTACCCAAAGGCAACTTTAAAGGGGGGAATTTTTGACGTGGAATCACAAACGAAACAAGATAGATTTTTACTAAAGGAAATTTCGGGGGAAAAACCCAAAGGCTACAAATGGCTTTTTTTTGCTAATGATAGTTTCCATCCACCTATGTCCCTTTAAAAAGTTTAAAACCAAAAAGGGAAAAAAATTTATAAGATTAAGGAACCAAAATTTTAAAAAAAGATTTTTTTAAAACAAACTGAAGATCTATGGAAAAAAGTTTAAAGGGGGAAGGTAAAACAAGGGCCCAAAAATAAACACCCAAACTTTTAAAAAAGCACACAAAAAAAATAGAAAGGATTTATTAAAGAATAAAATAAAACAAAAACAATAAAAGTACATCTTTTTCTTCCATAAAAATTCCCTTTTTTTTAAAACTTTTTTTAAAAAAATACTATCAAAAGGCATTGCGGACATTTTGCAAAGTGGGTAAACAAATTTTTTAAAGGGAAAAAAAGGAACAAATTTCCTTTAATTTCCTTTTAAAAAAAGTAAAAATCGAAGAACCAGTTAGTAAGAAAAAGGTTAAAAATCCCTTTTAAAAAAAAATGGGTTTAAAAAAAATCCATACCCAAAAAAGGTTTTTTCATAAGTGGGGCAGTTGTTCATAATTGGGCAAAAAAATGGATAAAAGGCACGGAGTTTAAAATTTGGGGGGGAAAAAAAAGGGGTTTTTGTTTTTAAAATTAAAAAAAATTTTTATAACCGAAAATCAAACTTCGAATTAAAGCCAAAATTTTGGGGACCCTGCTTTTTTCTTTTTTAAATAAGGGGAAAAACCCTTTAAGGGCATTTTAATTTTAAAAAAAAATAAGAGAACATCCCATTTAAAACCCCTTTAAAAAAGGTTAAAAATTGGGACCGAGAAAAAATTTTCCCCAAAATTTTGAAGAAGTACATAAAACCCATTTTTAACGCCCAATTTTAAATTTGCAGGTTTTTCAGAGGAATTTTTTTTCTCCAGCCAATTGGGGGAGATAGGGATAAAATTTCCCCCTTTAGACAGAAGTTTGGGTGGATATTGAAAACTGAAGGTTTGGGAAAATTAGGTAAGAAAGCGAAATGAAAAATTTTTCTTTTTTGTTAAATATGCATACCTGCTTTATTTCGATTTGTAATAAATTAAGAAAATTAAACCCCAATTTTTAAAAAGTTTTTTAGTGTTAGTAATTTTGTTTAAATTTTTAAAAAATAAAAGCTAAAATTTTTTACATGTTTTTGATTTAAAGGTCCAAATTTATTATGACAACGGGGGGTTAAAACGTGGGGGTTAACTACTCCCGGGAGGCCGAGATGGGGGCGACGGGGGACGCCGAAACAACGCGCCACTACTGAAATGCATCACTTTTTTAAGCCCCTCCAAAGGGGAAATTTTTAGGGGAAAAAGAAGGGGAAAAAACCGAAGGGAGGGGCCCTTTTGACTTTCCCTTCTATTTGCCCCTTTGATTTGAGGACTGTAAGCTTGGGGGCACAAAACCCACGGACAAACGGCAATTAAAATGTTCAGGAGGGGTTGGGCCATCCGAGGATTTTGGGGGGGTGTGAGGGATGGGCCCCCACCTTAAACCCTCAAAACCCTTTTTTTGGTTTTTCTGGACTTTACTTTTTGGGCCCCTAGGGACAAATGGTTTTCACCACATTTTTTTATTTAAAAAATCAAGAAATCGATTAAAAACTTTTTTCTTTGGGAAAAACACTAAAAGCACTATTAGGGCGTGAAGATTTTGAATGCAAATTTTAATCATCAGTCCCTATCCCCCAGAAGAGATAAAAATTTTAAAAACGAAATCTCTGGAAAATCTGTTTAAATTTGGGGGGAGAAAGAAGTGAAACCCTTTTGGACTAATAATACGCTGGGGAAAACGTAAATTTTTTAAACAGGGAAAAAATTTCCTTTAAGAGGCTTGCGCGAAAAAAACCTATATCAAAAATACCAAATTATAAAAATTTTGTGTCAAATGGAACGAAGCACAAAATCCCCAAAATCTTTTTAAAATTTGTTTTTAAAAAAAAAAAAGGGGGGGGGGGGGGAAAAAAAACCTTAAAAAATTGGTTTTTTAATAAGAAAAAAAAAAGAAAGGATTGAGTAATTTAAAAAAAAGAAAATTTCAAATCCCTGACGGGGGCTCATTTGGGAAAAATTTTTTTCACCAAAAAAGGAAAAATAAATTTATCTTGATACAAAAAGAAGTTAAAGAACGTAAAAAAGAAAAAGGTATAAGGGAAAACTGGAATTTTGACCCAAAGACAGAGTCTTTAAAAATGGAAAAATAGTATCCCAAAAAGTATTTCGGGTCTAGGGGGTTTGGGAAAAGAAAATTTGGGGACAAAAAAACTGGGAAAAAGAAACAATCTGAAATTTTTACACTTTAATTTTGGGTTCGATTTCTAGGATGAAAAAAAACCCCAAATACAAAAAGGAAGAAAGAATAGAGGTTTGGGTAAAGGAAAGTGACTGGCAAAAAAATACAAAGAAATAAGACCCGGAAAAGGGGGAAGAATTAAGAGGAAAAAAATTTTTACCAAATTTGGGGGCAAAGAGGAAACAATTTTTCGTTTGGAAAAAAAAAACACCAAGAAAATTTAAGGTGAAGGACCGATTTCATTGGGGAAAGGAAAAGGGGTCAAAAAATGTTTTGAAATTAAACAGGAATCAACTTTAAATTATGCATGGCATATCTTTGTTAACGAAAGGCTGAAATTTTTGTGGGGTTTCCCCCCCAAAAAGATCTAGGGTTTAGTACCAAATTTATTTGAGCAAATTTTCCCAAGAAAATTAAAACAAAAAAAGATGTTTTTAAAAATTTTTTAGTGGAAAGGGAAAAAACAACCCAGAGGTTTCCTTTTAAAACCCGGGTTTTTCCCCCCAATAAATTTTGAATTTTTTGAAAATTGGGTAAATTTTAGCTAAAAAGATAAAAAATGGGTTGATGGGGTTTTTTGTTAAATCATTAAAGAAAAAAGGAAAAATAAACCCAAAGGGGAAAAAATTTTTGGAAAAATTTAAAGGGGGGGGAGTTTTAGTCTTTCTTTTTTTCTCCCCCCTTTTCACCGGGGGGGTTTAACACTGTGAATTATTTAATAAAAGCATATTGGGGGGGGAAAAAAAGCCCTTATTTTTCCTAGAGCACCATTAATATAAAATTGGAGGAACAAAAACATAAAATGGTTGAAAAATAACCCGGGAAATTGGTTTATTAAAAACCCCCTGACAAGGGGGGAAATATTTTTTATCCGCATAAAAAAAATTTCATGGAGGGAACTTTTTTCGCCAACCAATGACAAACTACATTTTTTGGCCCAAAATTTTAAAACCCGGGCCCTAAAACAGAAATATCGGGTAAATTGGGAAAAAATTTTGAAACAGGGGTTAAATAGGGATTTTTTTTCACAAAAAATTTGGGAAAAAAAATTTAAAACCCCGGGGAAAAAACCCCTAAACCAAATTGGTATTTTTTATTTTCCAAAAAATACACAAAATTTAGAGGACCTCCTGGAAAACCAAATTGGGGAAATTTTTAGGGGCTCAAAATTTTTGGGGCCCCTATCACAAAATTTAGGGGTTTGGGATCTACCCCAATCCTTTTAAAAATATTCCCCCTATGTTTTTTGGGCACAAACATTTGTTTTCCCAAAAATTGGGAAAACAACAATGTAACACCCTAACAAAGAAATTTTCCACAATTTATTTGGAAAAATCTTTAAAACAAGGGTAACCCTCAAGATGGGCCCCAAAATTTAAAAAAAATTTTTTTGGGGTAGACAAAAAAATTGGAAAAGGAAAAATTGGAAAAATTTTTATGCCAATCACTTATTTTGTATTTGGGGCAAAAATGCCTTTGATTCAAGGGAAAATTGGGTTTCCCACAAATAAAGGGCACCGCAATGGGAACTCCTTTTTGCACCCACGTTTTCGAATTTGTTTTTGGCCGTATGGGAGGAGAATATGTTTCAAAAATTTTAAAAAAACCCCCCCATTTTAAAATATAGTTTTAAAAAAGGGCACTTTTTAATTTTATGACCCTGGGTATCTTTTGTTTAAGGTTAAAAAAAAGGAAAAAATTTTTAAAAAAAAATTTTTTTGATTAAATTGAACATTCCAAAGACTTAAATAAGGGAATTTACATTTCCCCTATGGCAAAATTAAAAGGGGAATTTTTAGCTTTGGGAAACACAATCAGCAAGATAGGATTATTTCCAAAGGGTTTTCGGGGGAAAAACCCCCGGGGTACAAAAGGCCTTTTTTTGCAAAAATGAAGTTTCCATCCACCATATGGGCCCCTTAAAAAGTTTTTTCCAAAAAAGGACAATTTAAAAATTGAAGAGGGAAAAATAAATAGAAAAAAAAGATTACTTAAACAAACTAAGATCTATCTAAACGTTTTTTCGGGCCCAAGGGGGAAACCCCCGAGTCCAAAAATACACGTAAATTTCAGAAAGCGACAAAAAAAAAAAAAAGAAAAAGGGTTTTTTAAAGAATAAAAGTTTAAACCCAAAAAAAATAGATCGTTTGCATTTTTTTCCCTTCCAGAAAAACCCTTGGGTAAAACTGATAAAAAACTATCAAAAGGGTTGGCCATTTTTGCCAAAATTGGGTATACAGTTTTTAAGGAAAAAAAGGGAAAAAAAGGGTTTAATTTACCTTTAAAAGAAAGAAAAAAAACTGAAAGCCAGTTATTTAAATAACAAGGGTTAAAAAAACCCTTGAAAAACAATTTTTAAATAAATCCATACCCCAAGGTAATCATAAAATTGGCAGTTTTTATCATTGCAATAAATAATACAGGCACGGGGGGTTTTAAAAAAGGGTAGGTTTCGTTTTCCCAAATGAAAAAAAAATTTTAAAAACCCCCAGATCAGACTTCTTTAAAATAACTATAAGGGTTGTAACCCTGCGGTTTTCCTTTTATATAGGGAAAACCAATTTGGGCATTATTTAAAAGAAAAAGAAACATCAATATTCCCTTAAAACAAGGGAAAAGGGGCACCCAATTCCATTCAAAAATATTAGAAAAAAAATTAAAAAAAATAACTTTTTAATCGGAAAATTTTAAAATTTTTAGGTTTTCAGAGGAAAATTTTTTTCCCCCCAATGGGGGTAAAAGGCATAATTTCTTTTTTCCCAAGAAGAACTAGATGGATAAAAAACTGAAGCTTAGGAAGAAATTTGGAAATTGGGAAAGATTTGAAAAAAGGGTCTGTCTTTTTTTTTGAAATATGCATACCCCCATTCCATTTTCGATTAGGGGAATTCAAAAAAGTTAAAATAAAATTTTTGATGTTTTTTAGTGTTTTTAATTTTGTAATTTTTTAAATAAAATTCTAAAAAATTTTTTCATGTTTTTGGTAATGGGTTTAAAGTGATTAGGAACCCCGGGAAGTTTAAAGGGGGGGAATTTACCCACTCCCCGTGAGGGGCCCCAAGAAAAAAAAACCCGGGTGACCCGAAACAGCTGTCGCCACTACTGACCATTCACTTGTAAAACCCCTCCACCCGGAAATTTTGGGGCTGAATAAAGAAGATAAACCGAAAGGTGGGTCCGTTTGTTTCTTTTTTTCTATTTTTCCCCCTAGATTTGGGGACTGTATTGCTTTGCCACAAAAGCAAACCCCGGGCAAAAGGCCAATTAAAAATTTTAGGAGGAGTTGGGGGGCCCATCCGAGATTGCGTGGGGGGAGTTTGTGCCGGGACCTTTAAACCCCCCCCATTACCTTGTTTTTTTTTACGGGCTTTACTCTTGGGCTCAGAGCAAAACTGGTATTTACCCCACATTTTTTAAAATTAAACAAGAAACATTAAAACTTGGAAAACTCTGAAAACCCCCAAAAAGCCTATTGAGGGCGTTTACGATTTGAATGGGATTTTTTTTCCCCTCAAGTTAAAATCCCAGATGAAAAGGGTTTAAAAAAAATTTTTTAAAATTTCAAAATCCTGGAAAAATCGGTCCCCTTTAAATTTTTGGGGGAGAAAGAAATGAAAATCTTCCCGGACCCAAAAAATACGCTGCAATCGTATTTTTGGGAAAGAAAAGTACCCCAAAGGGTTTTTCGCGTAAATAAACCCATAAAAAAAAATACCAAGAAGAAAAAAGATTTTTTTGCTAAATGGAAAAGAAGCCCCACCTGCAGCACTCTTTAAAAATTTTTTTTAAAATTATAAATTTGGGAAAAAACGAAAAAGTTAAAAACGATCAAAACCCCGCACGGATCTGAGTAATGCCCAAAAACAGAATTACAAACTCCCCCTGAACATTGGGTCAGTGGAATAATTTAAAACACGGGAAAAAGGAAAGTAAAAAAATCTTAAAAAAAAAATGAAGGGTTTAAAAAACGTAAAAAAGAAAATTTTTAAGGGATAAACTGGGTTATGAAAAAAGCAGAGTCTTTTCAGGAAAAATATTAAAACCAAAAATTTTTTCCGCTCAAGGGGGTGGAAGAGAAATTTTAAACAAAAAAACCCCAATAAAAAGCAATCAAAAAATTGATTAAATAAATAATCGGATTCCCAGTACTAAAGATTAAATTTGCCCCCAAAAACCCAAGGAAGAAAAAATAAAGGGGGAAGGGAAAGGAAAAGTACCTGGGAAAAAAAATACAAAAAAATAAGACCCCAAGGAGGTAAATTAAAGAGGAGAATTATTAAACCGAAAGGGGGGGGCAAAAAAAGGAAACAAGTAACCTGGAGAAAATAAAAAACCAAAATTAATGTGAATAACCCATACAAATGAAAAATGTGGTGTCCCAATAATGGGTTTTTTTAAATTTCAGAATAAAAACTAATGATGCATGCCTAACTTTTTTTTTCGAAAGGTCTAAATTTTTTTTTTTCCAACACAAATTTTAACTAGTTCAATTCCCCAAAATTTAATTTTTAGCAATTCCCCCTAAGAAAAATTTAAAAAAAAAATAAGAAAGTTTAAAAAAGTTTGTGGGGGGAAAACCCAAAAACAAAATTTTTTGAGAAAAAAGTTTTTCCCCCCAGAAAGATTTGAATTTTTTTTAAAAGGTTTATAAAAGTTTTCTATAAAAATAAACAGTGCCTTTTTTGGATTTATTGGAAAATCATTAATGAAGAAAGGGGAAAATAAACCCAATTTAGGGGCAATTTTTGGAAAAAAATTTAGGGGGGGAGTTCAGTCTACTTTTAATCCCCCCTTGGTACCAACCGGGCTCCCTCCCCTTTTTAATTAATTTTAAAAATTTCAGTATTTTTAAAAAATAAAGGCGCTTTTTTTATCCCCAAGCCCCCATTTAAAATTTTAAAAATTTGGGGGAACAAAAAAACATTTTTAATGGTTTAAAAATAACCAGGGAATTGGGGAAAAAGCCCCCCTTTAAAGGGGGGGAAAAATTGTTTTTCTGCATAAAAAAAATTACATGGGAAACTTTTTTGCCAAAAACCCAAAAACCCCAAAATACAAATTGCAAAAAATTAAAAAACTGACCCTACCAAAAAAATATCGGAAAAAATGAAAAAATTTTTTGAAAAAGGGGTTTGGAAAAAGGATTTTTCCCCAAAAAATTTGGGAAAAAATTTAAAAACCCCTTTAAAAACCCTCAAAACCCAATTTTGGGAATTTTTCATTTCCCAAAAAAAACAAAAATTTAAAAGAACCTCCCCGGAAAGACCAATTGTGAAATTAGGGGGTCATTACTGACCCCTACACAATATTTTTATTGGAAACTAAGCCCAATTTCTAAAAATATTTCCCCTCCTACTTATGGACACTAAAAATTTGTTGCAAAAAATTGGAAAAACATCAATTAAAAAACGGAACATAGACCCCTTTCCACAATTGAAGGGTAAAGTCTTAAACAAGGAAAAACATCAAGAAGGCATCAAAAAAAGATAAAAAAAAATTTTTTTGAGTAGGGCAAAAAAAATTTAAGGGGAAAAATGGGGGGAATTTTTAAAGCCAAACACTTAATTTTGAATTAACAAAAGGCCTTTTAAAAAACAATGATTAAAATTGGGTCCTACAAAAAAATGGGGGCCCCCCAATGGGGACTCCTGTTGCACCCACGTTTGCGAATTTTTTTTTGGCCTTAAAGGGAGGAGCAAAAATGTACATAATAAAAAAACCCTATTTTTAAAAATATATTTTAAAAGGGCACTTTTTAATTGATGCGTGCAATCATTTGGTCCCGTTAAGACAGCAAATTTTTTCAAAATTTAAAAAAATTTTTTTGGGAAAATCAATGACTTAAAAAAAAAAAATTTAAAAAAAATTCAAACCCATGGCAACTTAAAAAAATTTGGGAAATTTTTTTGGGCCCGGGGATCACAATCGAGCAAGAAAAGGAAAATTTTTACTAAGGTTATCCCGGAAAACCCCCGGCTACAAAACATTTTGCCTAATTATAGTTTCCATCCACCATAAGTCCCTTTAAAAAGTTTTTTCCAAAATTACAATTTTTAAGAATTTAAAGGAAAAAATACAAGAAAAAGATTACTTAGAACCAAACGAAAAATCTATCTAAAAAAGTTAACGGGCAAGGGGGTACCAGATTTCCCAAAAAATCACGGGACTTTCAGAAAGCCCACACAGAAAAAAAAAAAGGATTTTTTTAAAGAATAAAAATTAAATCAAAACAGAAAATCGTACATCTTTTTTATTCCAGTATAATTTCCCTTTTGGGTAATTTTGATTTTAAAATCTACAAAAGCATTGGCACATTTGCAAAAGGGGTTTAAAAGTTGAAGGAAAAAAAAGGAACAAAGAGCCTTTAAAAAACCCCTTTTTAAAAAAAAAAAAAAATCGAGAGAAAGATTATTAAATAACAGGGTTTTAAAAAAACCTAGAAAAACCCTGGTTAAAAAAATCCATACCCCCAAGGGAATCAAAAGTGTGGGAATTTTTTCATATTTTCAAAAATATGGATAAAAGGCACGGAGTTTAAAAAAGGGGAGTGTTTTCCCTTTTTTAATTAAACAAAATTTTAAAACCTGTAGAACAACTTCGTAAAATTTTGCAAAAAGGTGTACGTGCTTTTTTTTTTTTATATAGGGGAAAACCCCTTTAGGGCATTATTTAAAAGAATAAGAGGAAAAAATTATATCCCTTTTAAAAAAGGAAAAAGGGGGACTGGGGATTTATTTAAAAAATGAGAAATTTCAAAAATTTAAAACCCGTTTTCGGGAATTTTTAAATTTGCAGGTTTTTCAGAGGATTTTTTTTCCACCAAAAGGGGTTTTAAAAAAAACAACATTTCTCCTTCAGACAGAAGCAAGATGGAAAATTGAAAACTGAAGCGTTAAAAAATTAAAAATTGAATGATCGAAAAAAGATCTGTCTTTCCCTTTTTTGTAGTATGCATACCTGCTCCATTTTCCCATTAGTAATACTTAAAGTTAAAACCCAAAATTTTTTAAAATGTTTTTAGTGTTAGTAATTTTGTAATTGTTAAAAATTTTTCAAAAAATTTTTAAAATGTTTTTTAGTAATGGGTCATTGTATTATTACCAAAGGGGAAATTTAAGGGGGGTGAGTTAGCTACCCCGGTGAGGCCGAATTAAGCGCGGGTGACCCCGCTAAACAGCCTGTCCACCCCTACCCGACCTTTCATTCACTTGTTTTCCCCCTCCACGGAAAATTTGAGCTTGAATAAAGGGGAAAAAAGGGCCCAAAAGGGAGTGCCCTGTGAAATTTCTTCTATTTGCCCGGAATTGTTGAGGGCCTTTTTTTGGGTTTTGGGACACAGAAAAAAACACCACGGACAAACGGGAAAAAAAAAGGGTTTAGGGGGAGTTGGCCGATCCCATGATGGTTTGGGGGGTGATTTAAATGCCGGACCAAAACCCTTTATTACCCAAATCCCAAAAAGGGCCTTCTGGCCCTTTTTAAATTTGTGGGGGATGCCGGATTTAAGGGCAGGCTGTGGGGACAAGACAGGGGGGTAAAAGGTTCCCCGGACTTTTTTTCTGGTACCCTTTTATAACCTAGGTTTTTTGCCCCAAATTAAACAAAGTAAACCCTTTGACTGTTTTTTGGGGGTGTTAATTTAAAATTTTCCCCCTTCCCAGCCTGTTTGGGGGTAATAATGAAGGGGTTGTTTGCTCTCCCCCTAGACTTTTTAAAGGTCAATTGGGGCATAATCTAAGCTCCCCTAAACGACAAACCTTATCCCATAAAACGGCCCCACTAACCCCCTACGATCGATCTCGATACCAAAGCAATCGCTCAACACTATATTTTCCCCAAAAAAATCAAAAAGAGGTTTTTATTTTAAATTTCCCCCAAAGTTTAAAAAAATTTTTGGGTTTTTGGGGGGCCTATAGCCTAACTAACCCAAATGAGTGGCCCCATAGATAAAACAACCCTTTCTGGGGAACCCCATAACCCCCTCAACCAAAAACAAAAAAAAAAAAAAACCTATTTTAAACTAACAACCTAAAAACCTACTTTAGGGGACCTATTTTAAACCAATTACTTTCAAGGGGGGCCATAACCAACATCCCCACGGGGGCCTAAAAAATTTTACCCACAAATGGGGGGGCAAAAATACCAAACCGCCTACTTTGAGTAGGTAGGGGCAAAATCTTTTCTTATAAAACATTCCTCCCCGCTATTGGGGAAATATTTAAACTACATACAGGGGCAATTTTATCTTTTTTTTCCCCACCCCACAGGTGGAAATATATACCCACCTACCAAGGTCCATTTTTACCAACCAAGACAAAAAGGACTCAAAAAACCTTTCCTAAAAGTGCACTTAAATACCCTACCTACTGGGGGTTCCCCATACACCTCCCCAAACTAAGGGCCCCATATAGGAACAATGGGTTTACTTCCCCCCCCCCCCCCCAGCAGGCACCCGGCTTTTCCCCCTCATAGGAAAAGGGAGGTTTGTTTTGGGGTGGGGTATCCCCCATGCTTTTTAAAATAAGCCCCATTAGGTTTTGGGAAAGGGTACATACAAAGTCACCCCCCAACCCCAGGAGGTGGGGTAAGTATCATGTGTTTGGAAGAAGTCATCATGGCGGCCTGGGCCAGATTGCATACACCTGGTAGTCACATGTGGTGGGGGTCATTTGCCCCAGGGTTTTGGCTGTATTATTTGATCCCTAAGTATAATATTTTTGGGGCTTTGGAATTGTAGAGTTTTCTTTAGTAAAATCATATGTATGTTATATTTGTTCGGAATCGATCCAAGAATTGCATGTAATTTCTTGGATCGAAACCACAAGACGGACCCAACGGGCGCGAGGGCAAACACGCAGGGGCGATCTCTCATGTGAACTCCCCTGCTTTACTGCCCATTGCCGGCAGTGATAAACTCACTGCTAATTTTTAGTTTCCGTCTCTGGGTCCGTACAGATGGACCCAGAGACGCATCTAAAAAGCAGATGTTCATACAGAGCCAAGATGCCACGTAAAACATACCCTATGATGTGAATTTAAAAGGGTATTATTTATCATACATAATTGGTGCTTTTGAAAAATAATTGTCAGTGCTGACCCTCATTACACAGTGACTGCTGAGGTATGGACAGGATCTATGTGGAATTATGATAGGAACTTTAAGTTTTTTTTCCTTTAAAAATACATGCTGCAGTTCCAATGTGGCGTAAACAAATGCTGTATGAACTCAGCCCTTCCGAGCAAAATGTAACATAGGGGGCCTGGGCCCCGGATGTTTTAAGACCCTAGCAACGCCCCTGATTCAGTGTATATAAATCAGTGGAGCACTAACATCAAATTATTTGACATGTTTAACAATATGCAAAATTCCAAATTATTTGAGTTAAATTTTGTTGTTTTGTTGTTTCCATTGTTGTGTCCATTGTTCTACAGTGGTCCCTCAAATTACAATGCCTTCAGGATACAATATTTTCAACATACAATGGTCTTTTCTGGGACGTTGTATCTTGAAACCACACTTATCATACAATGTCACAAACACTGCTGATCTGCAGCACATGTAATGGATAGAAGATCCAACCAATTATTATCAAACAATTTTCTAGTAAATCATCTGTATTAGTGCGTTCATTGATTGGCGGTCTAATGGCGCCTCTCTACAGTACAGTGCGGTAATACATGTTCTGTACTCCATTTTGCATGTGCCAGGATGAACAGCTTCCTTGGGCACCAATTGAGGAAGCCACATTGTGTACATTGTGTATAAAGTATATGACCTAAAGAAGCTTCTATCCTCTTTCTGGTGTTATATGGAAGGATTTATTGTATCTGTTTTAGTTACCTGCTAAATTTTCTTTAATCTTCATTTTGTATTATGCTGGGTGATATTTTGGGCTTTTACAAACAATTACCAGTGTTCTCTAGACTTTTGGTATCAACATACAATGGTTGTCCCAGAACCAATTAATATTGTTATGTTTAGGGAACACTGAATTTCTCAGTTTGTCAGTGAAGATTCCATATGCACAAACTTAATATCCTTATAGGCAACAATAAAATAACAGTCATTAATTTAGAGATTCTATAACGTGCAACATATTTTCTGTCCTGTTGATCCAGGCGGCCACGTAAACCCTGCAGTTTCTTTTGCCATGTGTTTGACTGGAAAACTTCCATGGGCCAAACTTCCTTTCTACATTGCTGCACAGTTAACTGGAGCGATCACTGGATCTGCAGCTGTTTTTGGTGTTTACTATGGTACGTTCTGCACATTACAGTGTAATTAAGCTATGTTAACATGGATTCATCAGTCCCGATCTACTGCTAGATTTTAGATCAGATTCAACCCCTTTATAGGCTCTATATAACTTACCTTGTACAATTTCAAATGATAAGGCAGATTCTACAAGGCACGCTGTCCCATCATATGAAGAATAGGTAATTTGGCCATGTGCAGTTCAGAACAGGTCAAATGTCACTACTAGGCCAAGTAAAGAGGTTGAATGGTGTGATGACCTGATGTACTTTCTTTTGAACAAATATTTTTTCCATCTTATTGAAAAAAAAAATAGAAACATCACAATGACACCATATACCATTTAAAAAAAGAAAACTGGGGTTCAGAGATAGCAGATTTGTTATCATTTTAAATACAATATATTACACAGCTTTTGATATGTACAGAATATTAAAGTAGAAACCATATAGATGTACAAACAAAAAAGGATATATAACAAAATTGTTCTATTTCTCACTTGCAAGAAAAAATAGCATTAAACAATTTCACAAATTATATCCTCTTCCCAAGATCACACCTTGAAAAAAATATTTATGCAATTGATTCACTTTAGTCATAAAATACATGGAAATTACCAGGCACAGAACAGTAAATTTTGTAGCAATAAATTTTGCCTGTTAGTGCAGCTCAATCCAATACAAGTAAATAAGCCTAAATTGCAATGCTAGACAAAGCCAATACTAAAATGTAAATATTTAATTGGTTGAGGAGCTTTGAAATATTATGTTTTACATTGATGATAAACTTTTGATGTGTTTTACAGATGCAATAATGGACTACACTGGAGGAGTGTTTACAGTAACTGGCCCAAATGCCACAGCTCAGATTTTTGCAACATATCCATCTCCATATCTTTCAACGTTAAATGGACTAGTAGATCAAGTAAGCTCAAATCAGTGGCCACTGCAGCCCCACTATTTATGCTCATTATTAACTGCATCTTACACTCGCAGTTAGTTGATAACCAACATGGCTATATTTACAGCTTCAACCTAACTATGCTGTGATACAGCTTCCACTCTTTAAGCACGTAGCTTATAATGGAAGCTGGCTTGGTCCATATTTAAGATGTACAATAGACAATAGGCTGTCTGCACACATATCCCTTGTTGCTGTCTTGGGTAAAAGGGGTGAATTATAGGAGTTGCAAACATGCTGATTGTTTTTCCTGGGGAGGGTAGGACATTGTGACATATCACACAGCTAGAAATGTCCAATATTGGTTTGAAGAGCATGAATACCACTTCCAAGTACTATCCTGGCCCCTCAATGGAACAACTGTGGGACCTCTTCAGTCGTCATGTTTGCACCCTCCAGCAGCTGTGGGATGCAGTCAGCATGGCTCCAGATACCTGTGACAACTTACCAGGACCTTATTGAGTCACTCCCAGCCCACTTAGCTGCTGCACACAGCCATTACTCTGGATATTAGCTGGTGGTCATAATACTGTGACTAGACGGTGTAGCTGCATAAATAGGCAAATTTGCAGTTCCGAAAATTAAAGTTGAATTCGGTGATGACTTCTGTAGGAAATTTAATTGCTCTTCTTTGTTACACATGCCACAGACAAATGCCACAGACAATTAGTGGCACTCTGTTTCATAGACTCACACATATGGTATTGTTTTAGAAAAAAAGAGCCATTTCTTGAATTTCTAGCTCAATCCCTCTAAAGTGGGATTTAATGCTATTGCAATATTATTTAATATTAAAATTCAGTTTTACAATTAATGTTTTGTGTCAAAAATGTTCCATTTGCCAGATGTTCCCTTTACTTAAATTTAATCAGGCTCCCTGATGTTCAGTCTGTGTAGTAATGTGCTTGTCAACTTGCTGAACTAAATAAGGGCAGAACTCTACAACTTTGCCACCAGTCAAATCTAGAAGGCCAAATCAATATTCTTGCCTTCTTCGCTGCTTTTCATATGGCCTTTTAGGAGAACATGTATGAAAAGTGGCGCCGCCTCAAAAAGTGTCTCACAGCAATTTATAAATGTGTGCTGTTGCAAAACACATTTATGTGCCAAAAAATGGCGCATAGAGGGCATGTGGCAAAATTTGTCTCAGCCTCGCCACCATGAAATTGGTATGGATTGGTACGACAGTTTCGTGACACACTCATAAATGTGGCACATCATACGAATGTGGCGCGAGACACCCCGGCAGAATTGGTACATACAAAAGTGGTGAGTCTGTTGCATCATGTGCCACATTTTGGCATAGGACAGTTCATACATCTGTGGAACATGGCTAAGACAGGTTTTTTGGCTTGAAGCACGCCAGAAAACTGGCGCAGCCCCATTCATACACGTCGCCCTTAGTGTTTCTGACAAGTAGAGAAGAAAACGTCCAGAGCTTCAACACTGTATCAGCAGCCGCATAAAAATTGAGTAAGCTTTTTTTTTTAGTTATTTTATACAAATGGGTGCAATTTTATTTTTTATGAGGAAGTTGGGCAACCCCTTTTCCCTCTCATAGGTAATTACAGAAAAATTGGCCATTATTCACTTAAAAACCCAGATACATGGCCCTACTCGCAGCTCCATGGCTGGACAAAGAACCATTCCCAGTAGGAGGCAATATAAGCCCCAGTGCCACATGGGTGAAATTGCACAGGTGCAGAATACTTATGAATAATTTCTCACACACCGATCCACTATGCAGAAAAGCCACAGGACCATGCAGGGGAGATTGCTCAAATGCAAAAAAACTGATATACAACAACTCACATGCCTACTATCCATGAGGGGGATGATAGCTAGTATTACAAATGCACATAAATAAGGATTATACAGGGTGCCATTTATACAGTTACATGTGGTGCACCATGCTGGCTTAAAACCAATTGATGATGCCCTTACTATTTTGATTAAGTGGGTTGTCCAGCATATTTTAAGTGCCCAACACAAAATACCAACGTCCTCTGCTCCCTGAATATTGAAATAATATCAAACATTAACTGATAGCACAAATAATTCTAATAATATCATTGGGTTATTTATTCTGTTCTTCTGTAAGTGTGATGAATGTAATATAATAAGGAAGGAATAATGTAAAGAAACAATATTATTATTCTCTACCTGCTTTTTGATGCTATAATTTAAGATTATAATTTCTCTCCATGCACAGATTATGTCTACTGCTTTGCTGCTTCTGATGATCTTTGCTATATTTGACAAAAAGAACATGCCTGCTCCCAGTGGACTAGAACCAGTTGCTGTTGGGCTCCTCATCCTTACATTAGCACTATCACTAGGATCGAACTGTGGAGGTGCTATGAACCCAGCCAGAGATTTAGGTCCAAGAATCTTCTCAGCTTTTGCTGGCTGGGGCACTGAAGTTTTCACGTGAGTCAACATCAAGGTTCTAATAAAAAGTATATGTTTCTATATGTTACATACGAAGACCTTGCTTAGGACATAATGCTTCAAACACAACAGTGATATGAGACCCTTTACTCTTATTTTGTCTATTCTGTGCATAATATGAATAAGTATTTTATGTATAACGCTGGATTTATGCCAGAGCTGTCTTGAATTTCTCAGTGCCTGAAAGTGCATAATCCAGACATTTGTGAGAACTTGTGGCACTACCAGAGTTGTCAACCTTATTACCTTTTTTTCTGTACAACTTGAAAAGTCCCAGTCAGCTGATATATTCCATGGACAAACTGGACAACCAAGTTTAAATCAGAAAGATTTTAAGTTATTTAGATCTACAGCATAGCATGACATTGACACATGAGCAACAAGTACTGTGAAATGATATTTATTTCTTTATTGTATTCTTTTATATGAACTCGCCATGCACCATTTTATGAGCTGGTCGCCTATAAATTCGATATGAAATATCGGGGGACGACCCGACTGGGTTGGATTGATTAAAAGCCTTTGAAGCTTGGGGGTTTGAGGCAGTTTTTTTCAGTGCTAAATTAAGGAAAAAAAGGAAGTTCTTTTGAGGTATCCAGATGTCCTGCTGTCCCGAACATCCTACTAAAAAGGCATTTACAATGGGCTTAATTAATGTGAAAAATTTGGGAGTTTTCTGGGTGGAGGAAAGCTGTGATCTCTGACTGATACGGAATTGGGGATGAAGTCATATTTTGGAGTGGATTCTCCTCACACTAATATAAAGCAAACTTGTCAGGTGGTTCACGCTAGCCTATGTAAGAGCAGGATACAATTGAGGAAGAGAGGCTGAGCTCTGTGTATAGGTTTATATAATATGAAGCAGGTTTTTTGAGTAAAAAGCAGAGAAAATAATAAAAGAGAAAAAAAAGTCCTGTTTACCCCATCCACATACAGTGATTTACAATTTTCTGTGTACACAGACAGATAAAAGGAAAAGCTGTCAATCACTGCATGTGGGCAGGATAGGCAGGAAATTTACTGTCTCTTAAAGGGCTTTTGCCACAAAGACATTTCATGCCTGTTTTCTCCAGCTTCAGCTCTCAGTGTGCTCAAAAAAGGGGATGCATTTCATGTGACCCAACAGGCTGACATCACCAAGCCTTTCCCCCCAATGTGATCACACTAGTCAAACAAAGGTCTGTTTGTATAAAGAGCTGTGAGTAGCTGCAATGTAGTTGAGTGGTTAGCACTTCTGCCTTCCAACGCAAGGGTCCTATTTTAAATCCCTGCAGGAGCCACTCTTGTGGATTTTTTTGTCTCAATGCACATACCTTATTGAGGTTTCTTTTTATTTACTAGCACTGTTTGAGTAATTACTAAGGAGTACAGAGGACAGAAGTAGAATGACCGCTCCTGGGGTTGAATACTCACCCAGCAGTGAGAGAGTGTGAGCTATCTGAAAGGAGAGGTGATGTCTGAGCATGTGTGGCCAGGACTGCAGAGTTCTCATCACTGATCGTATCCCCTAGAGATAAGCTGTATACTATGGATCACTAAGGTAGCAGCTAAAACAAAAATAGTACAGAATTTTTAATAATGATGAATGGTGAAAATATTTATTATTTAGATTGCAAGCTTCCCACGTCAATTTTACTTCGTGGAAAAACCCCTTTAAGGATTGGTTCGCACAATGCATTTTCAGAACTGAGAGTGTCAGCACTGTAAAAGTATAGTTTCTTCATTAGATTTTACCAAAGATGTGTAAACAGATTATCCCCTGACTACTTGACATAATGTTTGCATGAATGTAACTAGCATAAATTTGCTATTAATTCCCAATAAATTAATTTGACGCAGCTTAAAGGCAAAATTCACTCAAACTTCAGTGTGTGTATGGGACATCTAAATGAACTTTGCATTGTCTCATGTGCTGTTATTTGTTATTATTTCTTGGAAGTAACCATTTCCACTTTTCCAATCCATTTCCAGTGCTGGCAATGGCTTTTGGTGGATCCCTGTTGTTGGACCAATGATTGGAGCTGTAATTGGGGCCTACATATACATTCTATTCATTGAAGTTCATCACAAAAAAGAAGAAGAGGAGAGCCATATTGATCACTTTGAAAAACATGAACTTGCCAGCAGCATGGCTTAAGAGACTGCAAATCTTTGTTGAACAGTGCTCTGACTACCATGGACTGCGTGCTCTCGTGTGCATAAGCCAACTTGCTTTTCTCCTCTGAACTTGGAACTTCTATGATTGGTTTATAGTGATGCAGCTGCAAGCCATGACTTTACTAATTACCTGCAAAATTATAAGTTAAAATTAAAACAAAATATGAGAGTTTTTAAAGCTCCTCATTAGTATTTTATTCCTAGCCTTCAATTTACAACATGAAAGTATCAGGGGATAATCATAAGTCCCCTTAATTGCTCAGCCATAAATCATCCTTCTTAATAAAGCACTAATGGACCATAGACTGGGTCACAAAGGTATATGCAGGTAATTGGTCTTGTCATGCATTAATGTGTAATAACTGTGATCAATCATCAATACCATTAAAATTTGCTGTGTGTTAAAATGATTTTACTGTCAGAGGCCAGGAACTTCACTTCAGTAAGATGCTGTTTCCCATCTACAAGAAAATGTATGATGCGCTGCTATCAATTATGCTGCTAGTGAGGTCAATTTGTAAAGCCATAAACATTCAGTGTCTCACAGCCACTCAAACCCACTGGGCTGGAAAAATAGCTTCCAGAAACATGCAAGATTTTCTGTTATAACTATTGTCATTGTTAGGCTAGGTCTATACTGCATAGGACAAAAAAAAAACTTGTTGGAAACCAAATCCTAAAAAACAATTTTACAACATGTTCCCAAAATCGCCAGCGCCCAAAACCAACCGGAAAAAAAACGATCTGTGTAGAGACTACAGGTAATTTTTTGTATTGAAGTCTATGTAAACTGTTTTCCGTCAGATTTTCAGCGGTTTCTAAATACTATAAACCACTGAAAATCTGACGGAAAGCCTGTGCTGTGCAGACCTAGCTTTAACTTCTCGAATATTAATGCTTCCAGTTGGACCTTAAAAATTGTTCAGTTAGCCTTAAAAAAATAAGTCAATCAATGAAGCCTAGGCCAGGCTCAATAAAGAGTAATTCTTCATGGTTTTTAATTCATATTAAATATTTTTCACCACAAGATGGTAAAGATAATGGAGTGTGAATGTTACTTGCACTGAACTTTTGCAACTGCTAATATAGGTGCTTTTAGGGACTGTAATTGCTACTGGACCGTTATAACTGACAACCACCAACCTTTAATGTATGTCGCGTTGTGATTGTAACAGAATAGTAATTGTATGTTCTAAAATTAAAACACACAATACCACCCCCACTTTAATCACAAAAAACCACACACACACATATAAAACTTCCACCCTAAAAAAAAAAAAAATAATATAATAATATATATAAATATATATATATAAATATATATAGTATCTCACAAAATAAATTTACCGCTCACATTCAAAAATTTCTGTTTTAGATATAATTTAAATAGTATTACAATGGGGGTCATCATGCAAAAAGCTTTTTTAATTTTAATATTGTTTTTGCTAAAAGCTTTTTGCTTGGCTCAAAGTTATTAAATTAAAAGTTTTTTTAAAATAAAAAAAATAACGTTAAAAAAATTTCTGAATGTTTGATTTTGATCGTAAATTTTTTTTTATCATCTTTTTTTTACCAATCTTCATGTGTACTCAGGCTATTCAAACGAAATCATGGCATAATGAGAGCCAGACCATTTTCCTAAGTATCAAGACCAAGACTCCATCCTCTTTTGCATTATTGTGTGTTCTCCCTTTAAAAAAAATAATGTATATATAAAAAGATGAATGTTTTTCTCACTATATGACAAGAAATCAGAGTAAACCTTTCCCATGTTAGGATTACCAACATTGTTTATATTTGTCAAATGCCAGAATAATGAGAGAGAGAATTTTTAAGGCATTTTTATTACTTTCTGAAAGCCCAAAAGTTTACAACACTGGGGATTATATCCCTTTTTAAAAAAATTTTGGGTACAGTCCATATGAGGATGTAATTCTTTGGAATTTTTTTGATAGCTTTATTGGCAACATCAAAGTTAATTAGAGACACACCTGAATTATTTTAAACACACAAGAAACCACTGTTTTCGTGTGTAACATCAGGGGAAAAGTCAAAGAAATCATCAAGATAGGGAAGGGGGAATTTGTGGACTTGACAAGTCTGGACATACTAGGTGCAATTTCTAGATACCTGAGGTTCCCCCCATTTTCTGTACAAACAATTATTCGCAATAAAAACAAGATGGAAAGTCCCCTCATGATCTGCTCGGGAAAGGGGATGGCTTCAAAGGGAATGCTTTGGGCGAGAACAGTGTTGAGGTTGCGTTTGGGACGAGATCGATCGATAGTCATGTCGGCCCCTATCGATAAGGTTTTTTGATGTGGATCGATTTGCGCGAGCCATTAAAGTCTATGGGGGAACAACAACACCTTCATTATTAACCCAAAAAAGGCTGGAGAAGCTGAAAATTTAAAATCCACAACATCAAATGGTACGTGCTACACTTAGGGAACAACTTTGGTTATAAAAATCACAGAAAAAAAATCACAGACCATTTACTATCCCTTCTTGTACCCAGCCTACTTAAACCTGCATCCCCCAAATTAAAAAGTGCCCGAAGGCAGTAGATTTTAACCACCCTTTAGTTGAAATGGACATTGACTATACCGTCCTGGGCCACAGCATGAGCCCCAAAACCCGCATGACCCCCCCTTTAAAAGTGCCGGAAAAAGGGGTCTTTCAACCACCATTTTAGTTTTAATGGGCATTTCTAAAACCTGTCCTGGGCCCCAGCATGAGCCCCAAACCTGCATGACCCCCCATTTAAAAAAATGCGGAAAAAGGATCCCTTTTAACCACCATTTAGTGTTCACTGGACATTGACTATACTGTCCTGGGCCACAGCATGACCCCCTACCTGCTGACCCCCACATTTTAAAAAGTTTGGGAAAAAGGAGTCTTTCAACCCCATTTTGTTTTACTGGGCATTGCTTACCTCCTGGGCCACAGCATGACCAGGGGGGAGTTAAGGGGTGCGGTGAAAGCCCCGCTGCTCCCCCTTATTAACCGCAGGTTTTAAAAAGCCCGAGACGCAGCAACAAAACTGTCGTGCTGAAGCAGATTTCGGAAGCCCGGAAATGTGAGAACCCACCTTCCTCGTACACATCCCAAAACCGGTACGCTTCCCCTCCGAGATGTGGAAAATGACTTCACTTGGAAATACTGGTGGGGAACGCCCTGTTACACCCAGGTCCCTTTATCTTGGCATTCTTTTTCTCATTTTTTCCAACGTGCGGAAGAAATTCTGGGATTTTTTCTCTGTCCCTCCCATACCCATTTACTCTAATAACCTAACATCTGGTCAGTTTTTTCCCGTACCCCCCTTGTAAATTCAGAGGAATTTTTTAATAGCTATTTTGTACATCAATTTTTTTAGTACTTTAATTCTAGAAAAAAAATTTTTTAAAATAGGATGGAAAACCCACCATTTTGTTCTCTTTTTTCATTGTATTAAATGGTTTTTTCAATACAGGATTGATAACTATGTTAAAGATCTTGCAAAAACAAGTCATTTGCATATGTGTCCATTAAAAGGCCCTACCTATTCCCTGTTCTGACGCACCATCACCCCTTGACCCCCTCTGACAATTGTGAAGAACAAATGCGGTTAGAAAAAAAAACATTTTTAGAAAAAGGACCTGTGTATAGCTGCATTTACAGCAAAAAGCCCCCCCAAAAAATTTAAACATGACCCTTTAGCATTTGGTCAAATTTTGAAGAACAAAAAGTCTGTTTTGAAACAAAAATTTTTTTTGAAAAGGACCTGAAAATATAGCTGCAGTCACACAAAAGCCCCCAAAAATTCAAAACAGGGCCCTTGAGCCACTTTGGTCAATTGTGAAGAACAAATGTTGTTAGAAACAACATTTTTTTAGAAAAGACCGTAGTTGCTGCATTTCAAAGCAGCAT